>JAJIBD010005561.1:0-142649 GCA_021461705.1 Cryptotis parvus | reverse complement strand
ACCCAGCAATACAACCTCTGGGAATATACCGTGGACAATAAACACAAAGCAGAAATATCATCTGCACCTCTTTGTTCATAGAAGCACTAATCACAATAGACACAATATGGAAACAACCTGAATACCTGAAACAGATGACTGGATAAACCAAACTATGGTATATCTACACAATGGAATACTATGCAGTTGTTAGGAAAAACAAAGTTATGAAATTTTCCTATAAATGAATGTATGTGGAATGTATCATGCTGAGTGAAATTAGAAGGAAAAGGAAGATATAGAATTACTGCATTTATTTGTGGAATATAAAGAAAAGTATGATACTAGTATTCAAGGACAGTTAAAAAATGGACCTGGAGGACTTGTCATTGGTTAGAATCTACCACAAGTGTATGGGAATCAGAGGTTAGGTAATATAGAGAAGGTAATCAGAGGTTAGGTAATATAGTATATAGTTAGGTTAGCATATATATATGATATATATATACTATATGATATATATAGTTAGCATATATATGATAACTCCTACATGTATGTATTGCAAGTGACAGTGTGTAAAAATGGGAGAAAGAAAGAGAAAGAAGAGGAAGAGGATGAGGAGGAGGAGGTAGAGAAGGAGGGGAAGGTCAAGAGGGAGGAGGAGGAGGAGGAGGAAAAGTGCCTGACATAGAGACATCTTGGGGAGGTAATCTGGGGATTTTGGTGGTTAGAGATGCGCACTGGTGGAGGGATGGGTGCTGGAACACTGTATGACTGAAATCCAATCACAAAGAGCTTCATAATTGTGTATCTCATGGAGGTATAATCAAATTTTAAAAAAAAGACTAGAGGAGGGGACAGTTGAAAAAAATACGGACATTTTAAATCGACAAATGTGACTCAGACTAAGTACTTGCCTTGTAAATAAAATATATGGTTCGATTCCTGGCAATACATATATAGGAGATATGGATCAATTCCTAGAAACATATCCTGACAACAACAAACCTAAAAATTACCTCTGTCCTGTATTTAAAATAGGCTGCCTAATCAAATTATAAATATTTTCTCACTAAATATATCATATTCAAATATTTTGTTACTAACTGTATTCAGTCATAGTCTAAATAAGCAGTTGCAGAAATTTGAAGAAGCAAACTCAATGTTGAATAAAGGTGCTTACTGTATTTGTCAAAAGTGAATATATAACTCTGGGTACTTAAAAGTTCTGGGGGACATTTTTGTAAAGGTGTCTGAGTTTTCAGAGACTGAAATGTTTAAACACAGGTTGAGTGCTACTTGAACAAGTATATTAATTCTGAAAAATGAAAATATAAAGCCCATCTAGATTTATCTCTAGTAGAGGTCACTCTGCAGGAAATGGATTTCAAATCATAATCCTTGGCTTACTCATCCATCCTCACATGGACTCTCTACTATCCCTTGAAAGAGATTTTATTTTATTTTTTTTATTTATTTATTTTTTTTTGTTTAAAAATATTTTTTAAGTATTTTATTATACCACCGTGAGATATACAAATAAAAAGATATACAATTAAAAAGTTCATGTTTGGGTTTTGGTCATACAGTATTTCAGCACCCGTCCCTCCACCAGTGCCCATCTCCCACCACCAACATCCCCGGTTCCCTCCCCCTTCCCCAGCCCTGCTCCATGGCAGGTTCTTTATTTCTTTCCCTTTCTCTCTCTTTCTCTTTTCCTTCCCTTCCAGACTATGGATTACAGAACATACATTAAAAGGTTGTCATGTGTATCCTTTTGTCTCTAATGCTCAGTTCTAGGTTGGCATTAGTACCCTCGACTATTATTAGCACCCTGTTCCATTTTCTGTCTTACCTAAACTCCGAATCCCAAGGTTTGTGATAATTTTCCACCTTTGACAAGACCTCCTGATATATGTTTCACTTGACCTTGGATATTGGTATCATAATAGGTACATATATATTTATGCCATGCAAATAAATGCAGTCATTCTGTATCTGTCTCTCTCTTTCTGGCTAATTTCGCTCAACATAATCTTCTCCATGTCCATCCATTTGTAGGCAAATTTTATAACTTCATTTTTCCTAACAGCTTCATAGTATTCCATTGTGTAGATGTACCAAAGCTTCTTTATCCAGTCATCGATTTTCGGGCACTCTGGTTGCTTCCAGATTCTGACTATTGTGAATAATGCTGCTATGAACATAAAAGTAGGGATGGTGTTTCCGCTGCGTATTTTTGGTTTCCCAGAGTAGATTCCCAGGAGTGGTATGGCTGGGTCAAATGGGGAGTTCAATTTCTAGTCTTCGGAGGAAAGTCCATATTGTTTTTCAGAAAGGCTGTACCAGCGCGATTTCCACCAACAATGGATGAGTGTCCCCTTTTCCCCACATCCACGCCAGCACTTGTTCTTGCTCTTTTGAATATGTGCCAGTCTCTGTGGTGTAAAGTGGTATCTCATTGTTGTTTTGATTTGCATCTCTCTGATGATAAGTGATGATGAGCATTTTTTCATATGTTTTTTGGCCATTCGAATTTCTTCCTTGCTGAAGTTTCTGTTCATTTCTTCTCCCCCATTTTTTGATGGGGTTGTTTGTTTTCTTCTTGTAAAGTTCTACCAGTGCCTCATATATCCTGGATATTAACCCCTTATCAGATGGGTATTGGGTGAATATTCTTTCCCATTCTGTGGACTGCTTTTGTATCTTAGTCACTGTTTCTTTTGAGGTGCAGAAGCTTTTTAGTTTCATGTAGATCCATATGTTTATTTTTTCTTCTAGTTGCTTTGTTAGTGATGTTTCACCTTTGAAGATGCCTTTAGCATCAATGTCGTGGAGGGTTTTTCCTATATTTTCTTCAATGTACATTATGGATTCAAGTCTGATATTGAGATCTTTAATCCATTTTGATCTGATTTTTGTCATGGTGTTAGACACAGGTCCAAATTCATTTTTTACATGTCGCTGCCCAGTTTTCCCAACACCACTTGTTGAAGAGGCTTTCCTTACTCCATTTTAGACTCATTGCACCTTTATCAAAGATTAAATCATCATGTGTTTGAGGTTGGGTGTCAGGATACTCAATTCTATTCCATAGGTCCACAGGTCTGTTTTTATTCCAATACCATGCTGTTTTAATTACTACTGCCTTGTAGTACAGTTTGAAGTTGGGAAAGGTGATGCCTCCAATCTTCTTTTTCCCGAGGATTGCTTTAGGTTTATTGTTCCATACAAATTTTAGGAGCGTTTGGTCAATTTCTTTTGAAGAATGTCATCGGTATCCTCATAGGGACTGCATTGAATCTGTACAGAGCTCTAGCAGTATTACCATTTTGACAATATTGATTCTCCCCATCCATGAACAGGGAATGTGTTCCATTTCCTTGTGTCCTCTTTTTCTCTTGGAGCAGTGTCTTGTAGTTTTTTTTGTACACGTCCTTTACATACTTGGGTAAGTTGATTCCTAGGTATTTGATTTTCTGTGGCACAATTGTGAATGGAATAGTTTCCTTAATATCCCTTTCTTCTCTTTCGTTATTTGTATATAGGAAAGCCACTGACTTTTTGGGTGTTGATTTTGTATCCTGCCACTCTACTATATGCGTCTATTGTTTCTAGGAGTTTTTTGGTAGAGAGTTTAGGGTTATCTAGGTATAATATCATGTCATCTGCAAATAATGATAGCTTGACTTCTTCCTTGCCTATCTGGATGCCCTTGATGTCCTTTTCTTCTCTGATTGCTATGGCAAGTACTTCCAGTACTATATTGAATAAAAGAGGTGAGAGTGGGCAACCTTGTCTTGTCCCTGATCTCAGGGGCAAGGCTTTCAACTTTTCCCCATTTAGAATGATGCTTGCTGTGGGCTTTTGGTAGATGGCTGTAACTATCTTGAGGAAAGTCCCTTCAGTTCCCATTTTCTGGAGCGTTTTAATCATGAGCGGGTGCTGGATCTTGTCAAATGCTTTTTCTGCGTCTATTGAAAGAATCATATGGTTTTTATTTTTTCTTTTATTGATATGATGTATTATGTTGATTGACTTGCGAATGTTGAACCATCCTTGCATTCCCGGGATGAATCCTACTTGGTCATGATGTATAATCTTCTTGATGAGTCTTTGGATTCTGTTTGCCAGTATTTTGTTGAAGATCTTAGCATCCGTGTTCATCAGGGATATTGGTCTGTAGTTTTCTTTCTTTGTGTTGTCTCTCCCTGCTTTGGGTATCAGGGGTGATATGTGCCTCGTAGAAGCTGTTTGGGAGTGTTTCTGTTTCTTCTATTTCCTGGAAGAGCTTGAAAAGGACTGACAGTAGGTCCTCCTTAAAGGTTTTGTAGAGTTCACTAGGGAATCCGTCTGGACCTGGGCTTTTGTGAAAGAGATTTTAAAAACCAATTTTTTCTAAGTGAATTAGTAAGACAGAAAAAGGGCAAATACTGTACGTTATTATCTTTAAGCAGAGTCTGTAAAAATAATTAAGACGTAAAAATTGGTGCAAAAGTGATCACTAGGATTTGGTATGTGGGAAATGTGGATGTTGGTTAAAGTACACAAAATTAATAATAAAATAAATTTTTATGTTCCAGGTCATAACATTGTGACAATATTCGATAATATTTTGTTATATGACAGTAAATAAGTGAGGTGATAGATAAGCAGATGAAATGGTAGTGGTAATCCTTTCATGATGTTATAAAATTCCTATGGTATACACTTAAACATGTTATAATTTTATATTTTAGTTGTACTTTAAAGAAATTGAGCAGTAACCAGGCTTATCTAGTTAACTCTAAACTTACACCTCCAGTTTGCTACCATAACTGTTTTTTATTTTTTTATTATACCACCATGAGATATACAAAGATGTTCGTGTCTCGGGTTTCAGTCATACAGTGTTCCAGCACGCATCCCTCCACCATTGCCCATTTTCAACCACCGTCCTCTGTTCCACAGCCCC
Organism: Cryptotis parvus; assembly: GCA_021461705.1. Lineage (NCBI taxonomy): Eukaryota > Metazoa > Chordata > Mammalia > Eulipotyphla > Soricidae > Cryptotis > Cryptotis parvus. The sequence continues at coordinate 137,716 of JAJIBD010005561.1, read as the reverse complement.
CACCCGCAGCCTGTGTCTATGGCAGGCACTTTACCTCTTCTCTTTCTCTCTCACCTCTCTTTCTCCCTCTCTCTATCTCTCTCCCCCTTCTCTTACACATTGTGGCTTGCAATACATACATTTAGAGGTTATTAAATATATCCTTTTTTGCATAAATTCAATGCTCAGTTCTAGACTGATATTATCATTTGCAATAATTATTAGTACTGATCCTTTTTCTGTCTTACCTAACCTCTGACTCCCACACATTTGCAATAGAGTCCACCCACTGACAGGACCTCCTGATCCATGTTTTGTCTGGCCTTGGATATTGATATCATGCTATTTTTTTAATATCCCACAAATAAATGCAGTCATTCTATATCTGTCCTTTTCCCTCTGGCTAATTTCACTCAGCATGATCCTCTCCAGTCCATCCATTTATAGGCAAATTTCATAGTTTCGTTTTTTCCTAACAGCTGCATCATATTCCATTGTGTAGATCTACCGCAGTTTTTTTATACAATCATCTGTTCTTGGGCATGCTGGTTGTTTCCAGATTCTGGTTTTTGTGAATAGTGTTGCTATGAACATAGAAGTGTAGATGGTTTTTCCATTGTGTGTTTTTTTGCCTCCCAGGATCTATTCTCAGGAGTGATATTGCTGGGTCAAATGGGAGCTCAATTTCTAGTTTTTGGAGCCATGACTGTTTTTTAGTTTTTGGAGCCATGACTGTTTTTTATATAAGTGTTTTGAGACAGTTATGTTCTAGGTCATCTGTTGAGCTCTAGAGAAACATTAGGTAGTCAGTGTAAACTGATAGATCATTTGATCATTTACTATGTTTTAAACTCTGTTCTGTATACAGAGGATACAGCATAAAGAAGCCATAAAAGCATTTTCCATCACCAAGCTTTTATTTTAGTGGATTACACATACAGTGAGTGACTGAATAAGAGGATGTAGGGAGGGAGGGAGAGAGTGGGGAGGAGGGGAGAGAGAGAGACTATGTTACCAGCTATTGTGAAGTAAATGAGAAGTAAAGATTTTTTGGGGAGGCGGTCACACCTGGCAATGTTCAGGGGTTACTTCTGCACTGAGAAATTACTCCTGGCAGTGCTCCAGCGATCATATGGGATTGCCAGAGATCCAACCAGGATCAGCTGCATGCAAGGCAAATGCCCTACCCACTGTGCTATGGCTCCCGCCCAATTTTTTTGTTGTATTATTTTTAAAAGAAGGCAGAAGAAAACAGGAAGCTATTAAAATAAAGAAATAAAATCAAAAAGACCAGAATAACAACACAGAGTGGGAAAGTGGTAAGAATAAAATCTGAGAAATAGCCAGTGGTTACATTAGGTAAAGAGTTCTTTGGGAAAGATTTTGGATCTTATTTCTTTAGTATGAAGTCTACTGCTAAGTAGCTGCACAGCCAAGAATAATTCCTGATTGCAGAGCCAGGAATAATCGCTGAGTACCACTGAATGTGCCCCCAAAAAAAACCAAACAAAAAACCCACATTATTGTTTCTCTCTCCCTACCTCTGATATTTTGGTAATGTTCCTAATCATTTGAAACATAATAGAAATCAGAGGCCAAGATAGTCTGTGGATACAATTCATAAACATCAATATAGGTGGAAGATTGGAAGTGAAAATGAGAAAAGAAAGGATCAGGGGCTGGAGTGATAGTACAGCGGGTAGGGCATTAGCCATGCAAGTGGCTGACCGGGTTCAATTCTCTGGCATCCCATATGGTCCCCTGAACACTGCCAAGAGTAAATCCTGAGTGCAAAGCCAGAAGTAACCCCTGAGCATTGCAGGTGTGACCCAAAAAGACAAAAAAAGGACCAGGAGAGACAAATGGAATGTATACCATGTATAACCACTTAGAATAGGTCATAGGAAGCTTCAGCTAAAACTGAATTTGTACTACTCTTCTTTGTCTAAACTCTCACATTGTTTTAACCTGCCATCTTTTGTTTGTTCACTATAATGTCTGAAACAAAAGATTCCCTTTAAACGATTATTTTGCAATTACAGCCTAATTTAATGAAAATTATGTGCCTTTTTATATCAACTTCTATAAAAATTTCTCTTTGGTACTTCAAGTGCATCCCATAGTTCTTTCAGAGCATTTATATATAGCCTTTTTGTTTCTCTAAAACAATTAGAATTTCATTATTATATCTGAAATTTTAATATAGTCATTATAATGTCAAAGGAAACTTCTCTGCGACACATTCATATTTTCATATTAATGGCAGTGCTGTTACAATGTTAATAGAAAAATGGGTTTAATCAATTACTTAATTCATTCATTAGCTGCATACTATCTATACTCAAGGGACTGTAAAACAAACAGCTCTTTAAAAAACAAAAAGTCTGCTTTGCAAACTTTCAGGGTTTATTCAATAACTTTAAATCATTTAAATCTGGAATGATTAATCCAATAGTAATGAAAATAGTGTGCTACATAAAAAAGAAAATAGCTCCTTGAGTTAGAGGATTTTGGAGTAAAACCCCAGCTCTACAGCTTAACATTTATCTGCCTTTTTTGTACAAAGTATTTTACAGTTTCTGAGCCTTTTTGTTTCTGAGCCTAGTTATTTGTCTTCCAGATGGGCAAAATAAATTAACCTTGGAGCTATTTTAAGATTATGATATAAATAAAATATGTGAAGATTCTTTTGAACAGTGATATGCACCTTAAAGATGCACAGGAAATACGAGGTATTGTCTGTTCATTTTGTTCTTGAGCAGGGCTTTCTTTAAGATAACTTTGATCCCTCCACGCTCTTTGCCTTCATCTCACAAGTCTGACCAAAACTTGCATGAACCAAGGAATTGTTTGCTTATTCCTCTCTGGATTCTGTCCCATCATTTTTTTTACTCCATGGACAAAGGCAAGTGACAAGCTTAAAACCCTCATCTTCCAAAGTTATTTTTCTAGTCCTAGCAAAAGAAAATAATAGCAACGTTTTACTTTTCAATGACTTTGATGAAAGACAAACCATTCCCTAATTTGAATGAACTGTAAAACCCAAGGCATATCTAGAGGTGCTAGAGGCAGGAAACCTTAAAGCACTGAAGAGTGCTTTAGAAAAGTTTAGAGTTCATAGAAAAGTTGGCAACATAGAATATTGAATTTCAGGGTCATAGTAGGTATTATCATTACACTCCAATTTTAGAAAGTAACATAATAGTAAAGTCAAACCTTTCCATTTTGGCCCATTCAGGCACTGTTTTCTTCTGACCTTATTTCACAGGAAGAGAGAGGGTATGAGAAACCAAGGGAAAGGACAGCAAATACTGGAGTGCTTAGGTGCAATTTGTACCTCTACAAATTGCCCCGAGGACCTCAAGTTGTAACTAATTATCACCAGTAAATAGGGTTCCTCTTCAAAACTGAATGTATGGTATTCTGCAGAGAGCATCCTATGTTCCTCAAAGATAACGGCAGGTGGGACCGCTGTCTTTCTGCCTGCAAGCATCATTCCTTGATAGGTGGCTCTAGTCTACTTCAGTGACTGATGCAGAGACTTACTAACTGGACCAATAAGATACTGACAAAAGTATATAGTATATCTTCAGAGCAGTTTGAAATTCAAAAAGTGTTTTCATTGAAAATATCCCACAGTTTTTGGACTGTTTCCTTACTTAGCACATGAGAAAGAAACATATGACCAGGAGACAATCAATACAACCTAGGTTAGCTGTTCAGGCTTGATGTCAGGATATGTCAGGATTGGACTTCTCACCAGCTATCTGACCATAAGAAAATTACTTAACCTTTTTACTTCATTTTTAAATATCATTAAAAAAGATGTTCAAGACTCAGAACAGTCTTAGTCTGAAGATGCTTTTTAGGTTTAAGGTAACTAAATTCAAAAAAGTTTTATATGAATTATAATTATATGAATCAAATAAGTTTTTCAAGTAATAAATTATACAGTACAATCTCAGAATATATTATATGGAGCACTCTCAATGTACCTTTGACGATTTAAATTATACATTAATTGAACAATAGACCACAATGAATAGTAAATTTATATTTATATAAGTATATTATATAAATATAATTATATAGTATTAAATGTTCAAAAATAACTATTTAAGAATGATTAATTTACTCATAAATTTTAAGCTTCCTTAATATGGTAGGACTGGGATCAAGACTAAGATACTATTCCCAAGTAGATTCTGACTAGGAAAGGAGCACAATTATGCACACAAACACACACATAGACAAACACATACATAAGCACATGTTCAAAGAAATAATATAGTGTTATGTTAAAAGTCGCTTTAGAAAATTAGGAACTAATTTCAAAATCTGGAAAAGCTGCAAGTGTAAATGGGATATCTTCCCTCTAGCTTGAAGCCTCTCAATAACTGATTCTGATCAAAGAGATCACAATAGCAGATTTAAAATATGATGCTTGTTGACCAAGAGAATAAAGGTGCTTTTCAATGACTCCAAAAGAAGAAAATTCTTATTTCTCGATGCCACCTGGATTGGCAACAATGAGGGCTGAGGGCACTCTGGGAAGCTTTTAAATATTTATTCTCTGCCACCCCACAGTTGAGGTATCTGTGTATTTAGCTTGATAGAGAGATGAATTATATATGAATGTCTTTTCCTATCATTTGATCTACGCATGTTGACAAATGTCCCATCATTCTCTAGGAAGTATATGCCAGGGGAATTACTGCTTAGTTCTGCAGACAATTTACTTGTAAAGTTTTAATCCCATATGCTGCTTTCTCTTCATAGCAGTTGCCTTTTTATTTATTAAAACACAATAACTGAACAGAGAACTTTTTTCAGACTCTCTTTACTCAAAGTGAAAATTTAGAGCTCAGGTTGAATACACTCCCTAGAGAATTTATGGTTATTCCAAAGATCCCGTCTCTTTGAAACATAAGGGAGTATGTGGTCAGCTAAATATAGTAACCCAAAAACTCAACTCTAACTAAAAATATATATGTAATCTAAATTTTATAAATTCTGTAAAATCTATATTTTTTTGTAATCTTATTTAAAACTGAAAACTGGAAATCCTCGATTTTATGCCAATTTTAAATACATTAAATTGGAGCCTGTATATTCTTCATGAATAATTTTCCCATTTACATTTTTCTTTCTTTGCTATATACACACACATAGTTTTGTTGATTTTTTTAATTCAACAAAAGCATAGTATATAATATATATTATAATGTCCCCTGTGAACCAGAGACACAGATACACGGGGCAGGGCTGCTACTGGCTCTCCCTGTCCTTGGCTGATCATGAGACAACCAGGAGGGAAGGCAGGTTCTGGCCCTGGCCTGCCACCCCAATAGAGCCTCAGAAGAAGTCAGAGGAACTCCTGCACCGTGATGGCAGCTCTCCCCATTGCACTTAGCCACTTTGCGACTGTGCGGTATATTAGTAAATGCAAAACGGAGAGTGCCACACAGCAGAGCCTGGCAAGCTACCTGTGTCATATTTGATATGCCAAAAAGCAGTAACAATAATAAACCTCATTCCCATGACGTGAACGAATGGTTTGAGGCTCTTCATGTTCCTGAGCGAACAAAGGCCCTTGGGCAATACTAACATGGGACAGGGACAATGGAGATGTTACTGGTGCCTACTCAAGCAAACCAATGAACAACGGGAAGATAAGTGATAAGTGATATATACATATAATGTATATATATGTATATATACACACACTATCTAGTTTACTATAAGAATATATTATTTTAATTATAAGAGGAATATCTGTACTCAGGAATTTCACTTAAATTGAAACCTGGAAATTTTTGATGAATTTTTCTAAGTCTAGTTTTAGGACATAATAATAATAATGGATTACTGCTTGGTTTATATAGTTCATTATTTTCTTGTACTTATGCACCAAACTCTAGATAATCTAAGAACAACATGGCTAGACAGCTAATTCTTCATATTTTTAGAGTTATATAGATTATTCCTTTAAGAAATGTCCTTGACCTATACTGAGCATAGTATAATGAGTAGAATACTTGGTTTGCATGTATCCTCTCTGGGTTGTATCCCCAGCATCCTATGTAGTACCTGAAGCCAACCAGGAATGATCCCTGAGCTAAGAATCAGAAACAAGCCCTAAACACTTCTGTGTGTGACACCCTTACCAATAATAATGATGATAATAATAATTTCTGGAAATTTCTTAATAACTCTAAAAGTGATAGGAAAATATCCAAAAGAGCAAGGACAACAAATGCTGGCATGTATGCAGGGAAAAGAACTCTCATCCATTGTTGGTGGGAATGTTGACTGGTGTAGCCTTTTTGGAAGACAATATGAACATTGCTCCAAAGACTAGAAATTGAGCTCCCATTTGACCCAGCCATACCACTCCTGGGAATATACCCTGGGAAGCCAAAAACACATAGCAGAAACACCATCTGCACTTTTATTTTCATAGCAGCACTATTCACAATACTAGAATCTGGAAACAACCAGAGTGTCCGAGAACCGATGACTGAGTAAAGAAACTTTGGTACATCTACACAATGGAATACTATGCAGCTGTTAGGAAAAATGAAGTTATGAAATTTGCCTATAAATGATGGACATGGAGAGAATCATGTTGAGTGAAATTAGCGAGAAGGAAAAAGAGATATAGAATGACTGCATTTATTTGCATTATATATGTGCATATATATATGAAAGAGCTATGCTTGGAATATCACGCCTCACTCGAGTTAGAGAAGGAATCGGAGTTCCGACCTCCGTCGCTGTTCCAGAATCAGGGATGCTGTCTCGTTTGTCAAGGCATCGAAAATCAGATGGGCTGTACATGTAATGCGATTTGGAGACAATCCCTGGACTAGAGCCGTTACCAACTGTATCCCACGGGATGTCAAAAGATCACGTGGCTGCCCACCTACAAGATGGTGAGACTTCTTCGTCAAGACTCTGAACAAACATTTGAGGTTCTTCATATTCCTGAAGCAACCAGATGCCATTGAACTACACAGGCACGTGGTCGGGTTAAATGGAGGTGTTACTGGCGCCCGCTCTAGCAAATCGATGAATAACGGGATGTCAAGTGATCAAGTCAAGAGATATATATCTATATCTATATCTATCTATCTATCTATCTATCTATCTATCTATCTATCTATCTATCTATCTATCTATCTATCTATCTATCTATCTATCTATCTATCTATCTATCTATCTATCTATCTATCTATCTATCTATCTATTATGATACCAATACCCAAGGTCAGTTAAAACATGGATCAGGAAGTCTTGTCAATAGGTGGAATCCACCACAAACATGTGGGAGTCATAGGTTAGGTAAGACAGATATGGGAAAAGTGTGCTAATAATTGTCAAAATGATACCAGCCTAGAACTGAGCATAGCCTATATACAAGATACACATGATAACCTCTAAATGTATGTATTGCAATCCACAGTGTGTAAGGTAAGGAAGATAGAAAGAGAGAGAGAGAGAGAGAAAAGAGATAAAGAACCTGCCATAGAGGCGGGCTAGTGGAGGGGGAGGGAATTGGGGACATTGGTGGTGGAAAATGGGCACTGGTGCTAGAATACTGAATGACTGAAACTCAGACATGAACGTCTTTGCAATTGTATATCTCACGGTGGTATAATAGAATATTAATTTTAAAAAATCAAAGAAGAATTTATAATTTTTATCATCAGGAAACATTGTGATCAACTGATTTATATTTGCCCTGAAGAATTTTTCTTTTTCATTTCAAAAACTTGTAAGAATTTTTGGCCAGTTATAATTTGATCATTGCTTTAGTTACTGGAAAACTTAAATATAAAGCCCTCTTCTAATTAGTCCATGAACTTTATTGCTATTTATTTGTTTGTACTAACATTGTTAAAACTTCATTTTATTTTTCTGCACATAATTCTTGTCTTTATTTACTATTTTACTTTTACTGGCACTCGCTCAGCAGATTGATGAATGGGAAAACAAGTGACAAGTGACTTAAATGTAAAAAAGTATATATATAAGTAAAATACACATACATATATATTTTATTTATACACATACACATATATGTTTGTGTTTAAGTCATCTCAAATTTATTTTATCTCTTAACTTCAAGGACACATATATAAAATGTGATGTTTAGCCATCATGAGGTCATAGTCTCAGGAAGTAAATGAGTTGATCCCTTCCTATCTAAATATTTAATCTAAAGAAAATATACTTTCAATATCCTGGAATTTTAGTATTAAAGTGCATAATTTAATATTTATAAATATGTTTAATAGTGACCCTCTCTTTTTTTTTCTTTTTTTGGGTCACACCCGGCAATGCTCAGAGGTTTCTCCTGGCTCTGCACTCAGGAATTACTCCTGGCGGTGCTTGGGTGACCATATGGGATTTCGGGATTGAACCTGGGCGGCATGGGCCGGCCACGTGCAAGGCAAGCGCCCTACCGCTGAGCTATCGCTCCAGCCCCTGTGACCCTCTCTTTATCGAAGGTGAATGTGCATGTAGTTTAAGTATATGACAAATTCCTGACTACCTGAGTGTAAGATTTTAAGCTGCTAGGTTTGACTTTCATTCCATAAAATTTACTTTGAAAGACATGCCTTCTCCTAAACTGATGCATTCACATATAATAATACATTTATAGAAACTTCTTTAGATTGAGATGAAAACATCCAAAGGTGATTTAAGTGATATTACAGCAAATTACTTCTCTAGTTGTTCAATTTTGGCCTTTGGAGCCAGATAAACTTTGTTCTAATTCTAGGTCTTCTTCACAGTAATAATATGACTTAATATATTACTGAATTTCTTTCTATTTGTTAGAATTCTATCTTTCAGCAGGAGTAATAGTTCTCATATTCCAAGGTTACTCTGGAGGTTTAACGAGGAATTTGTTTATGATGGTGCAAGCACACAAGAAATACCTACTAATCAATGGATATTATTTCTGTAATGATTTTTGTTATTTGTCTTACTTGTCATTGTATCTATTGTCTTCCCTTGAGTGTTCTGCACACCAATGCAAAATACATATCACCATTGAATTCATCGACTTATTACCTGTTGTTAAGGAATTCCTGGACACTATAGATGTTGATCTAGAGTCCCAGCTACCAAGAAATTTTACTTTAGAGGAAAGCAAAATTCCAGGTGGTAACAAAATTCTAGGTGCTAATAAGAACATAAACTTTACTTAGAGAGTCACTTCAGATAGGAGTCTAAATTAAATTAAATTATTAGAAAACCTTCTTGTTGGATTGGCATCTGTGATGAGACTTGAAAGATAAGAAGGCATTGAAAGAAGAGGATGCAAGACAGCAAATGAAAGAACTTGGAACAGGAATGAATAGAAATTTGAAGAGCGAGCTATATTTGAAATAAAAAGTACAAGGATCTGTATGAGGAGTATCCAACCTCTCGTACTCAGAACATCTTATCATATTTAGGATGTTTATACCTCTTGCTAAACTGTGTTTCTTATGGTAGAAATACAGGATTGTGTCCCTATCTGTTTTTAACTCTCCCAGTACTTAGGAAAACTAACACAGAAGTGATGATAATCTGAGTATTGCATTATCCATACAGCAATGCTTTGACTGGCCAAGGAATTGAGAAGCAACTAAATTTTATCATTGGAGGTAGTCTGTTGGGCACACTGTACTTGTAGACTGACTTGCAGGTCTTTTTTCTACGGGAGGTATCTGGTTGCTGAGCATTCAGACGAACTTTTGAGGGCTGGAGCAGTAGTACTGTGGGTAGGGTGCTTGCCTTGTTTTCACCTGGCCCACGTTCAATGCCCAGCACACAGTATGATCCGCAGAACCTGCCAGAAGTGGTCCATGAACACAGAATGGAAGTAAACCCTGAGAACTTCTGGATGTGGTCCCACAAAAACAAAAGCAAAAGAACATTTGATCAGCTAAGTCTGCTGCTCCCAGACTCTGAAATTTCTAAATTTTCTGGCCTATTTTAAAGAAAAGGTGCATTTTCTGACAAAAACTAAATCTGAAAGAGTACAGTTGCCATAATACATTTATTTATCCCCAATAAGAATATACAATGTTGGGATCTGTGTTTAGCAAGCCAGAAACCTTAGGGTAGATTGGTCTCATTTTTTCGAAATGCATTTTGTAAATCTTAGCCTTGAAGTACACAAATATAATGTCTTAGCACAAAAGCGTGCAAGTTTTGCTGAATGCATTTTTAAGTGATTTTTTCTTTTCTTTTTTTTCTTTCTGAGACTAATACACCACTACACTCTAAAAAAATCCTCCACTTTGATCTTTTCTTGATCCCATCTCCTCTTGATTGCTCTCCTCCCTTGGCTTTATCCCACAGTCTATACTTTTGCTACTTCTTTGTTTTTTTTTTTCTTTTGTTGTAACACATCAGCTTGCAAAACACTTTCACAATACTAGACTCTCAGCTCACCTGATGTCCCTAACCACTTTCCTCTTTATAACACTTTGGCCACCCCTAAATTAGATTTAGTAACTCAAGTCTCCCTAGAACTATACCAGAAGCATCAAAATAATTGTAAGAACTTGTTCCACAATTAGTTTGGAAAAGATTCAACAGTCTTTCCTGGAAAACCAATCTACCCATTTTTGTAAGGCTTCTGCATTTTGTTATTTAGACTTTTGTAATATTACCTGGATCTTCTTCCTCCCTTAGTTCTGTGAGACTCAAAGTAAAGGATACAGATGTAACTCAGGAAATATTGCTTAGATCGTTTGTATATATTTAATTTATGATATTCCTTCATCTAACATTCAAAATCCAGACCTTTCCTTAAAATTTGGCTTAAAATCCTTTTCAGGCTTCTTTCCAGTGATTCCCCATATAAGACATGTGTTCCAACTATATGGCCCAGTTTCTTGAAAATGACTGCTGTGCTCTCATTTGAGGTACCTTTCGTATACAATCCCACAGTCTAATAATCTTTTTTACCACTTAATAAAACCATAGCTTATCCCATTGTCAAATGCATTTTTAAGTCACTCTTGAAGAATCCTTTATTGATTATTCTACCTTTGTCTTGTGAACATATTCATTACTTGGTAGGGTAGTGTTCAGCCAAGTGTTAGATTATGAGGGAAGCAATTCTCTGGAATTGCTTCCCTCATAATCTGTGTGCTCTTAATTAATGGCATTTCAGTCATGTAAGATAAAAGATTGATTATCACAAATCCACTAACGTACCCATATTTTTTTAACCCACTAATCAATTGACTATCTTAGGTGTCCCTTACATAGTTGTATATTAGACCATTATATCTTCTGAAATGGTTTTCTTTCTGGCAATTGGTTAAAGTTTTGAAAATAACTGTTAAATTATATAAAAATTATATTCAAAATTTTATAATAATAAATAACTTTAGGACTTTGAAATCCTACAGAATCAGTTCTATAAATCCTTGAGTTCATTGAATCAAAGATTACTGTATTTTAAATTTAATTTTTAGTTAGATCAATTTCGTCTCAAGAGAGGTAGATAATTTATTAAAGATCATATATGTAATTCATAATTTCTTATCAACATCAGTGTTCAGCAACATAATCCTACTTATCTAGAAGACAAATATGACTTACAGTGGTGATATTTTTTATTGCTTCCCCTTTACATTTGTTTCATATATGAGTTTAAAATATTACAAATATATTATGCTTAACTTAAACAAATGCAAAAATCAATGCATTTGAAGTATATTTGGTTATTAGTGAATTTGTGAGAAGTAGAAATGCCTGGGACTCAAGGGTGAGCATGTAACAAAGAGCTATTACAGGACTCCACATAAGTGAAAACTGAGTGAAACATTCTAGCCAGAGTGTTAAAGAATACCAAGTGTTTAATTGGTTTTTCATTATTAAAGATAGATTCCCTGGGTGTATACAAGCCTGTCTCCTGTCTTCCACTTGCTGGGCACTGCAGCCACACCTGCAGGGCTCTGCACCTTGGGCCCCTAGATGGTTGATGGTCTGACATAGAAAAAGACTGGGTCCCCTGGTATAAACCTATAGCCACAGCAGAGCCTGGCAAGTTACCCATGGTGTATTCCGATATGCCAAAAACAGTAACAATACTGAACCTCATTCCCAGTGATTGGAGGTGTTAATGGTGCCCTCTAGAGCAAATTGAATAACAATGGGAAGACAAGTGACAAGTGACAAAAAGCTCATATCTGACTGACCCATATAAGGACATGTACCTTTGTATAGGATGGTAAAGTTCTTGTGTCTCCTGCAAACTTTGTGGTTCCTGCAAACTAATGAGGAAGAAATCACTTAAATATAGAAAATAGTTTGTTTTGAAGAAGTTGAAATTGATGTAAGTCAGTCAAGATTTGCTATAGCAGGAGCCCTTTGTTCAAATAAAGGGAACTAGACAATATTGTAGTTCAAAACCATAAAGCACCAACATATGTCAGTAATGTATGTCAGTAGTTTCATCTATAGCTTTTATTAAAACAGTTGACTGAATCTTTAATATACTCACACCCACACATTTATCTATATTTTTAGCTTTTGAATCTAGAACATTTTGAAGGGTAATAAGTATAATTCAATCCTGAGAAAACTTGAGTATGAAACCAATCACTTGATGTTGCCTCTAAAATTTATGCTCTCTTTAATGTCCTAATTCTTCTTTCACATAAAGAGACTAATGAAATTTCTAACCTCTAGTAAGTACTCTTTCATGAGAATAAGAATCATCAAGGATATATGATTGGCTTTTACTAATCTCTCTGTAATATTCTTTCTCCAGAAATACGTGGACTGCAGATGTCCTTTATAAATATGCCCTCTCGTCACTAGGCCTTCCTTGACAACTCTGTATAGCAAACTTAGCACAAAAAATTTTGCTTTCAATTACCTATGCTGTTTATTCTTCATAAAAATGTTATTTCATATATATTTGTCTATTTCTCCTTTATAAAAAGGTAACTATATACTTAATTTACCTCAGCATGCATAATTATACATGATAATTTTTGATCATTGAACAAAACATATATAACTGGAAGAGGAATTCTCAGTTTTGCTCTAAACTCCTGTGTATTTGTTTCTGCTCTTTTCCTATTCAGGCTTCAGATATAAAATGAAACATTTGAACTCTCCTTTGTCCTGTTTCTTCAGCATTTGAATTTTGTTTAACATATTTTGCTTATCTGCTAATTTTAAAGATAACACTTTAAAAAACTTTTAAAAACTGTTTGAAACACTGAATCCTAAAATGCATTTTCCCTATTAAAGTATATGGTTTTTATCAGTATGAAGGTTTACACACCTCACAGATTGATGAAAAGTCTTTCAAAGAGCAATTATCTAACTAGGGAAAAAATGATCATCACTGCCTATGTTTTGTGTTCCCAAATTTCTGGAACCTGGTAGATGACTTGCAAAGTTCATTTACTCATTTCAATTACCAGAAGCTCTTTATTGAGTCTATTTTATTATTTTAATTAACATAATAACCCTGGAAAGTGGAAGGTTGTGAAATGCATAAATTCAGAGCATCTAAAATTAATAAGTCCATTGAAGTATGAAAGCTCTTTCATATAATTTTAACTCTGAAGATCAGTGGTATAGAAAGAAATCTGTGCATTCACAGTAAGATGAAAGAAATTGATTCAGAAACTGTCTCTCATGGTATGAAGATCAAAATGTCACAAATGAAACTTATGAATCAACATTTTAACCCATTACTTGGTAAGGGAAGGACTTTTTGAGGTATATTTATGCTTCCCTAGGAGCTGATGGACATTAAATAGAAGGGGTCACTGAGAATATATGTATAATACTTTAGCAGCTCTTTACTTCTTTAGTGTCAGTTTTTACTCTACAACCTGACCTATATGATTAGGCACTATATGATCTAACTCATACTCTCCTTTTCAAGCTTATATTTGCATAAGCCCAGACTATTCACCATTGATTCACTTAATAAAGATCACTTATTTAGACAAGAATGAGCGACTCTTTTGGGGGGATATAGAAAAAGTATAATATGAAACCCATATCCAAGAACATTAGAAAAAGGTCAGAAGTTTTGGTCCATGCTTGGAAGCCTGCTTCAACCTTTTGGGGAAAATGCAGTTGGGACAGAGAAGTGGTCTTTGTCACCACTATGACAAAGACAGTAGTAAATGACCACTGTATAAGAAATGTGTGCAGAATAGGTAAAAGTAAAAAACATGGTAACCTCTCAGTATCTGTATTGCAAACCATAATGCCAAATGGGGAGAGGGAGGGAAGGAGGGAGAGAGGGAGGAAAGAAGGAATGAAGGAAATAAGGTGGAACGAAGGAAGGAAGGAAGGAAGGAAATAAGGAAGGTAGGAAGGAAGGAAGGAAATAAAGAAGGTAGAAGGAAGGAGGGAAGGAAGGAAGATAGAAGGAAGGAAGGAAGAAAGGTGGAAGGAAGGGAAATAAGGAAGGTAGAAGGAAGGAAGGAAGGAAGGAAGGAAAGTAGAAGGAAGGAAGGAAGGTGGAAGGAAGGAAGAGAAAGGAAGGGAAGGAAGGAAGGAAGGAAGGAAGGAAGGAAGGAAGGAAGGAAGGAAGGAAGGAAGGTGGAAGGAAGGGAAGGAAATAAGGAAGGTAGAAGGAAGGAAGGAAATAAGGAAGGTAGAAGGAAGGAAGGAAATAAGGAAGGTAGAAGGAAGGAAGGAAATAAGAAAGGAGGAAGGAAGGAAGGAAGGAAGGAAGGAGGGAGGGAGGGAGGGAGGAAGGAAGGAAGGTAGGAAGGAAGGAAGGAAATAAAGAAGGTAGAAGGAAGGAGGGAAGTAAGGAAGATAGAAGGAAGGAAGGAAGGAAGGAAGGAAGGAAGGAAGGAAGGAAGGAAGGAAGGAAGGAAGGAAGGAAGGAAGGAAGGAAGGAAGGAAGGAAAAGGAAGGAAGGAAGAAAAAGGAAGGAAGGAAGGAAGGAGGAAGGTGGAAGGAAGGAAGGAAATAAGGAAGGTAGAAGGAAGGAAGGAAATAAGAAAGGAGGAAGGAAGGAAGGAAGGAAGGAAGGAGGGAGGGAGGGAGGGAGGGAGGGAGGAAGGAAGGAAGGTAGGAAGGAAGGAAGGAAATAAAGAAGGTAGAAGGAAGGAGGGAAGTAAGGAAGATAGAAGGAAGGAAGGAAGGAAGGAAGGAAGGAAGGAAGGAAGGAAGGAAGGAAGGAAGGAAGGAAAAGGAAGGAAGGAAGAAAAAGGAAGGAAGGAAGGAAGGAAGGAGGAAGGTGGAAGGAAGGGAAGGAAATAAGGAAGGTAGAAGGAAGGAAGGAAGGAAGGAAGGAAGGAAGGAAGGAAGGAAGGAAGGAAGGAAGGAAGGAAGGAAGGAAGGAAGGAAGGTAGAAGGAAGGAAGGAAGGAAGGAAGGAGGAAGGAAGGAAGGAAGGAAATAAGGAAGGTAGAAGGAAGGAAGGTGGAAGGAAGGAAGGAAATAAGAAAGGAGGAAGGAAGGAAGGAAGGAAGGTGGAAGGAAGGAAGGAAATAAGGAAGGTAGAAGGAAGGAAATAAGGAAGGTAGAAGGAAGGAAATAAGAAAGGAGGAAGGAAGGAAGGAAGGAAGGAGGGAGGAGGGAGGAGGAAGGAAGGAAGGAACGAAGGAAGGAAGGAAGGAAGGAAATAAGGAAGGAAGGAAGGAAGGAAGGAAAAAAGAAGGTAGATGGAAGGAGGGAAGTAAGGAAGATAGAAGGAAGGAAGGAAGGAAGGAAGGAAGGAAGGAAGGAAGGAAGGAAGGAAGGAAGGAAGGAAGGAAGGAAGGAAGGAAGGAAGGAAGGAAGGTGGAAGGAAGGAAGGAAATAAGGAAGGTAGAAGGAAGGAAGGAAGGAAGGAAGGAAGGAAGGAAGGAAGGAAGGAAGGAAGGAAGGAAGGAAGGAAGGAAGGTGGAAGGAAGGAAGGAAATAAGGAAGGTAGAAGGAAGGAAGGTGGAAGGAAGGAAATAAGAAAGGAGGAAGGAAGGAAGGAAGGAAAGAAGGAAGGAAGGAAGGAAGGAAGGAAGGAAGGAAGGAAGGAAGGAAGGTGGAAGGAAAGAAGGAAGGAAGGTGGAAAGAAGGAAATAAGGAAGGTAGAAGGAAGGAAGGAAATAAGGAAGGTAGAAGGAAGGAAGGAAATAAGAAAGGAGGAAGGAAGGAAGGAAGGAAGGAGGGAGGGAGGGAGGGAGGGAGGAGGGAGGGAGGGAGGGAGGGAGGAGGAGGGAGGGAGGGAGGGAGGGAGGGAGGGAGGGAGGGAGGGAGGGAGGAAGGAAGGAAGGAAGGAAGGAAGGAAGGAAGGAAGGAAGGAAGGAAGGAAGGAAGGAAGGAAGGAAGGAAGGAAGGAAGGAAGGAAGGAAGGAAGGAAGGAAGGAAGGAAGGAGTGCCTGCCATAGAGACAGGCTGGCGAGAGGGGCTGGGGAAGTAGGAGGATAACAATTGGTGGAAAACGTGCATTGCTGGAGGGATTGGTATCGGAACAGTGTGTGACTGAAACCCAATCATGAACATCCTTCTAACTGTATGGCACTGTGACTCAATAAAATAAGTGAAACAAAAAAGATTACTTATTTAGTAATTGTGTACCAGGTTTCAGTTTATCTCTGTAAGTTCATAATAAGAAAATCAAGATATGAATTCATTGTAATGGAACATGGAAAAATAATGCTAAATTATAATCAAATATGTTGCATATTATGATAGGGATAACAGTGGTATGCTGGGACCAGAGTGTGTGTGAATGGAAGACATAGTAGGAACTGAGAGTGCAGGTAAATAATTTTAGACATAGCAGCATAGACAGTAATTGCTTATTATTAGGCTCCTATTGTTTGAGAGTTCAGCACATGTATAGTCTTAGTCAAACCAAATTCCTCCAGTTCCCAGAACTTAATCTCAGAATCATGCCTAATTATTGAGCCACCTTGCTCAGCCATCCAATTAGGATGATCAATCTTTCTTTGGTCTTTACCTCTCACATCCATGTCTTCATTCATTCCCAGAGTCCTTGTATAGACCTTGATGACCTGGTGTGTGTTGCTAAACCCATTTTTCTTAGGACTTAATTACTATAATAATTTCTTTACACAGACATGAGAGAAAACATCCCTTCTCTATCTGCCCTTCCCAACTCTGTGCTATTTCTGTATTTGTTGTCACATTCTTTGTCTTCCAGCTCATATCCCTTACCTCACAGCTTGCCACTTCTTACACAGCCCAAGGTCATCAGGGCATTTTCACTTTCATGGAGCCTGGTTTTTCTTTCTTCTCCACTATCTGGGATTGACATTCCCTCAAAATCAACTCAAAATTCTTCTCCTCATGGATTCATGATTTTTATTTCTAACAGAATAGTCTTTCTGATTCCCTTCATCATAGAAAGAAACTATAATTTCAACAGGAATTGGTTTGGACACTGTCATATAATTATCTCTGCTGAGTAAATCTACTTTCTTTATCACTGATCCTGATCACATCTTTATTCACTCAATATGTGGATTGTACTCTTTGCCTCAGAGAAGGAATGTCACTTGCAACCCATGCTCTCTGTTCTCATTTTTCCCTTGGCAATCTACTTACTTAGTTGCTGGCCCAGTCTTGTTTCCAAAATTATTGGCTCTCAATTCCTAATCCCTTGAGCTTAGAAATCTAGTTTTTATAACAGATCATTTTGAATTTTGAATTTTTGGCTAAATTTTCTGAATATACAACCTGAAATTTAGGTTATTTTTCATTACCTGAGATTCCCCGTATGAATACTTTTATGATTTGCTTACTCCCCAGACTTTCTACAGGGATCTCAGTTCATTTGTTAAAGTTCCCATTCAAAAATTTGAATGTGTATAGCACAGGATGGTGATGAGGTGGGGGAGAGTAAAGATAAACTAATTAATTCAGATGGTCCTATTTCCCTGATGCTATCATGGTACCAAACTCTACAAGTGGGCATAGTAGATAACCACTCTGTGTTGGGATGTATTAGGATGAGAGTCCCTAGTTTAGTGAACCATGCTAATGTTCATTCACAACCAGGAATACCTCAATTGAAGTGGCTCTTCAAATGGTAATGCCAAGTGATAATGAATCATTCAAATTAAAAACTGTGGTCTGATGGCAGTGGAAGATGACATAGGAAGAATCCAAATATAAACAAGGATATCTTCATTGTATGGAAACCAGACTATAAAGGATGCCATATTGGCATCCTTTGAATGTGTGAAATTCCTGAAAAAAAAATAAAAATCATGGCACACACAGCTTTGAAACCGCTCCACTATAATACCTACCCTAACACACTCTGCAGAAAATCCACTTCCCAAGCATAAGCCAGAATTCCTAGTGTCAAGCAGGCCATTGACTGTTGCACTACACCTGCCCAAAGCCTCTGCATCTGCCCTGGACTGCCTCCTGCAGGTCACTCGTAGATAGGAGGGTAGTTTAAATGTGGCAGTTTATCTGACCAGGTATTCTGTACTGGCTGGCATAAATATTCTCTCACACTACCACAATCATTGTGGGACTAGCTAGAGCTTACCAGTAAGTTTGCCTGGCCACGTTGGATCTCTAAGTAATTAGACCATAGAGAAATGCTGTTTGTCTCCAAGCAAGCAAGCATGGCCCCTGATAACTCAAAGGCATCTAAAGTACAAAACTACCATGAAGTAAAGATGAGACTCTTGTGAAGGCTTGGAGAAATATTTAACTGGTGTTAGTATAGTCTTTGGTACAGATGCATGCCATCTCACAAACCCCTTCTCTCTACCCTGTAAAGGCATTTCCTAGGCAGATCTTGAGTCAGCGACATTAACATCTAAAAGGGCCTAGGTGAGGTCCTGGGAAAGATTACCTGAGGGCATTTGACCCTCTGGCTTCCCATAAAAGAGGGAGGTCTGAGTTGCAGGGATATAAAGCTAGACTGCTTCCTCTCTTCGCTCTTTCCTTGGGCTCCCACTCTATTTGGGTCACTCTCTCCCCCTTTATGCTGGTGCCTTGTCTTTGTCTCCTCTCTACAGGGACTTAACACGTGGTGGCCACCATCTTGGCCTACATGTGGCCGGGTCCTAGCCGGGAACACTGAGTTTGAGTTTTTCCTGTTACTGATTTGTATGCCTGAACCTGTGTTAAGTAAAGCATTTTAAAACCTCACTGGATTCCTCCATCTTTCTCCATCCACCAGCAGCCCATGCCCTGGGGCAGAAGGGGATCCCTGACCCTGCTCCTGGATTTCGTGTGGGGCACTGCAGCGTTTCCCAGCTATTGGCTGTAAAAACCTCTTATCCCTCTGGTCTCCTTCTCTTTACCCCATCACCTACACACTAATACTCTAAGCACCGCTTACAACAGGCTTCTGTAGGAAGGAGCTCCATTGAAAGTGTAAACTGATATACTACAGATAAGTGAGATATTCCTGTTTGTCCATCTTCTGCTTACTTCATTCAATAATATTTCACCATTCCTTGCAGCTGCATAGTATTCTGTTGTGTATATACACCACATTTTCATAATTCACTCATCTGTTTTAGACACTTAGGTTGATTCAATCATTAACTATTGTACTAGGTGCTGCAAGAAATAACAGGAATAATTCCTACGTGTAGAACCAGGAGTAACCTGGGAGCACAACCAGGTGTGCCTCTGAGAAAAGAAAAATAAATAATTCTTCTAAAGTGAAATATTTCATAGCATAATCACTGAATTTTGAAATTAAATTTTGCATTACAGTTGTGTTTTTTAAATTAAATTGAACAATTCCTCCTGTGCTCTTATAAAGATTAATGTTGTGTCTCCTTGTTTGCAATCTTTTCCTTCAATAGCTGCAAATTGATAATAGCTAATAATAAGTACTTGGGAGTTTTATTTATTTAATATTGGAATGAATATTTCCATATCATTCTGAATAAATACAACCAAAATTTTGTTTCTAGATGTCTTACTAACAAAAATTTAAAGGGCACATTAACAAAAAACAAAATCAGACAAAATCAGCATTGATTAACAAAGTATCTTACTAAGTCTCAGAATCTGCCGTTGATGGCAGACACTAATGAAACTAAGCATGGCCTGCTTTTCAGAAACTGTCAGAACAATTTATGATTTAGTATTAGCATCTCTTAAAGAATTATATAGCTTACCTACTATAAATTTTAAGAAAGTTCTCTTCAATTATGATGTATAAAATATAAGTTTGTTTGGATACAGTTATGATACATATGGGTACTTCACAACTATTAAAATGAATTTCTCTTCTATAAGTTTATTGACTCAACCAATATTTTTCCTTTTCCAAGATTTGTATCCATGCTATTATAACAAAAATTAGTAAATTTTAAATGTTACACTTAAAATAAAACTGAACTAGCAATGTTGTTTCCATTGAAGGATTGTACTACCTTCAGCAAAGTGGTTTCCAAAAAGTGTTACTTTAATTTCATGAATTAGATAAAATAATTGAATTACTTTGAAATTAAGTTCAATTATTTTCTATTTAAAACATCTGATGGCGTTGATACAAAACTGTTAGTCTTCCATTAGTAGAGGAAAGACATTAACAATTATTATTTTATATGTAAGATCATTGAAATCAGAAATCATTTGTTTTTGAAGCATATCCATGTACTCTAAAAAATGACACCATGCATCAATCTGAATGCAACTTCATTCAAAGTATTTGGTGATTCTTTAAAATAAAATAATTGCAGTTAGTTTTCTTCTAGATATTTTATTTTATATGTAAAATTGTAATCTTCAGAAAAGTGTTTTCTTTAAATCAAGCAGATACTGATGTGTCTTCAGCAGACTTGTATTTTCTAGCTTTGATCTGGTTATCAGTACACCCCTACAGTGAATCATAAATACTGACATTCTCTACTTGTTTATGTTATCAGTACACCCCTACAATGAATCATAAGTACTGACATTCTCTACTTGTGTATCTTTAATTTCATAAAAATTGGAAAATCCGTGCTTAACTTTCTAAACCTGAAGTTTATATTTTTATATTTTTTAACTCAGTGCTGATCAATCTTTTATAACAAACTAAGAAAGATTCAGCACTTTGGTGGCAGTTGTGGTATGGCAACCTGATACCTCTAACTTTTATAAATAGTTGCCTCTTATAAAGCAGTGTTACCCCAGGGGGCTGGAGCGATAGTCCAGCAGGTAAGGTGTTTGCCTCGCATGTTGCCAGACCCGGGTTTGATTCCCTGACATCCCATATGGTCTCCTAAGCACTGCCAGGAGTAATTACTGAGTGCAGAACCACGAGTAACCCCTGAGCACTGCTGAGTGTGACCCCAAAAGAAAAAAAAGTGTTACCTCGATTTCAAACATTTATTTAACTAAAGGAAATAATATTAGATTTGTCTCCATCTCAGTTTCCCATATATATTCAATATTACAACCTAGAATTTCCACATTTTCTAATCCACCCAGCAGCTATGACAGGAATGCTCTAAGAATCTTTTAGGTTGGTATGTGAATCAGGGCCCAACTTACTAGTAGAAGTTGCCAACTGAGACAAGAGCTTTGAATACATTATTCACCACTATTGGAGATGTGAAGGTGTTAACTGCCTTCCTATATCTGGACTCCTTATAAAGGTGACATTCGTTTCACTGCATCCAAATAGGATTCAGAAGGAAAACAATATTATTACCAGTTTTCTTCTATAACTATATGTTTCAGGATTCCCTATCCCTGTCACTTTTTACTCTGTCTCCTTACACCAATATCATTCAACCTTTTTCAATAGCGGCCCCCATAAATCTTGTTTTTTTGTTGTTCTTTAGTCTACTGTTGTGGTACCTCCTCCCCCAACTCCGACCCCCCACTTACACAGTTTTTGCCCCTGGTCCTCTTAATACTCTCAGGGCACAGAGGGGAGCCATGACCCCTGGTTTACATTGCCATCCTGTATGACCTGCTCTTTCCATTTCATGCTCTAAGCGTGGTTTGTAAAAACTGGAAAGTTGTTCTGAATCAAGACAGAGGGTGGTGTCAACTATCCACTATAGAACCTGGTGAAGATTACTGTTAATATTACTAAGTATTACAAGGCAAGTACTAATCTAAACTCCAGTTTTCAAAAAATTTCCTGACCTATATGGCATTACAATTTATAGAGGTGGAGAAAGAATCCTGAGCTTTCATGACTTGTAAATGCATTAGAACCTAAGGCCATGTTTTTTACTATAAATTATTCTATTTCTTTTAAAACTTAATTTCTATTTTTTGATAGAATAACAGTGAGATAACACAATTACAAAGTTGTTCATGATTGGGTTTCAGTTTTTTAATGGTCCAATATCCATCCCTTCACCAGTGTTCATTTCCCACTACCAATGTACCCAGTTTCCCTCCCACCCCATCCACCACCCCCACCCCAGATTCTATGGCAGACACTTTTCTTCTCTCTCTTTTTAAATGTAATTAAAGAACTGTGATTTAAAACAGTGATTGATAGCTGAGTTTTAGGCATATAGTGTTTCTGTATCAATCCTACCACCAGTGCCTACTTCCATCCATAATGTTCCCATATTTTCTTCCCAATCCCAACCTATCCCCCACCTACCAAAGGCATAGTACTCTATTTCTGTAAGTCACCCAATATTGGAATTGAACAAGCTCTGTCCATTCATTTCATACCTAATTTATGATTTTATTCAATTTTCAAAGATTTGTTTGAATTATTTTATGTACATTAGGCTATGCAAGATGACTACAAGGATATTAACATTTCAATTTAGTGATTTGATTACAAGAACCTTTATTATTCTACTCATGATGTTATAATGTGGATATAAAAGTTTTTCGCAAACCTAAACTGCCTTTATAGCCTGCAGCTTATTCAAAGTACCCACCATTCTGATATACCTCATGTACCAGAACTCTGTCCCAACACACGTCATTTTGACAACCTAGTCATTCTCTCCGAGAGTCCCAACAATCCTAAGAGGGATAATGAACGCATTTCAGTAGCCACATTTTTCACAGAGGCACAATGAAGGCAAATGTCATGCCCAAGGACTAAAACTTGGACTAGAACTGAACATCTAATCATTGACCGTTTTTCTCCTCCTACTACTACTTAGGAATCTGGTTTAGAGCAGGTAGAATGCATAATAGTACATTATTTAGTCTTTCTCCACAAGACCAACTTGTGACTGGAATTTTGGTTGCATTAGTATTCTTCCAGTGGTCACATAAAGGTAGGAATATTGCTGTTGTCCATGACCGTGGGGAATAATCAAGCTCAGCTATTTTCTGACTCTAAACCAGTCAAAATAATTTGGTTTAATTTTAATTTTTTAATGGCTTGGAATTAATAGAAGCAGCTGCTGCCACAGTATGTGGGTGTCCTCCAGAAGGCACAGACCAAAAAACAACCTAAAAAACTGCATATAAAATAAACCCTGAAAAATAAACAATAGTGTGTAGGACAAAAGGTTAAATCAAGAATTGAGCAGTGTCTTTTTGTTATCAAAAAATTCATCTGACAATATGTATCACTGTCTCTCTCTCCTCTCACTGCTAGTCCCATCATCCCCTGATAAAATGGTAATCTGA
Source organism: Cryptotis parvus (assembly GCA_021461705.1). Classification (NCBI taxonomy): domain Eukaryota; kingdom Metazoa; phylum Chordata; class Mammalia; order Eulipotyphla; family Soricidae; genus Cryptotis; species Cryptotis parvus. The sequence continues at coordinate 114,200 of JAJIBD010005561.1, read as the reverse complement.
TTACACAGGGTGTAAAAATGTATTGTCTGATTCTGAGAACTCCATCCCTTTGTCTCCCCCTCCCTGTGACTCACTAAAAGATTAGCTGTGACAAAGTGCAGTAAAAGAGAAAGATAAGAATAGAATGCTGAGGTGACAGTAGCAGTATTACAATTATTTTGAAGGAAGATAGGATTGGAATTAGGACATCTATGCCTGCCACCTACTATACCAGATACCAAAGAAGAAAAGGAAGAGACCAAGTGGCTCAAACCAAATGATAATCTGAATTGTTTCAGTTAAACATAGGCTATATAAGCCATGTATTTTATTGGTGTTAAATTAGAGATTCACCTGCCGTTCCTATCTCCTCTAAAGGAGATAGGAATTAAACTCTATCTCAGTTTAAAGTGTATCTAGGAAACGAGATGATCTTTTGATTTTTTTTTGCCCTCAATTTGATAAAATAAGTTGACCAAGAGACTATTTATGTAATTGCATTTGTTGAATTAGTTTTAGTTTGTGCTCCTAGAGGTGTTGCAGGTGTGGCTGCAGTGCTCAGCTGCAAGGGTAGATGGCAAACAGGAAAGAGGTTTGTGCACACCAAGGGCTCTGCCCTGTGGGCCCTGAATGGTTGATGATCTGACATAGATAAAGACTGGGCCCTCTGGGATGAACTCAGAGCCACAGCAGAGCCTGGCAAGCTACCCAGGGTGTATTCAATATGCCAGAAACAGTAATAATAATTGACCTCATCCCAGCGAATGGAGACATTACTGGTGCCCGCTTGAGCAAATCGATGAACAACGGGAAGACAAGTGATAGTATAAACTTAGTATTAGAGCACAAATACATGTTAATAAGTCATATTATAATAATAGTATATATCAAACAAGTAACACATTATTGGCATTCAGGAAATGATCAAAATATGTTATTCTCTTTGGAAGTACTAAGCAACTTTGTTTTTTATCATTTTTATGATCTATAAGCTGAAATATCGATTATTATTTCTCTTTCTGATAATTTGAAGCAAAAAGTGTGTGATTTCTGTCAAAGGAGGCCCTGGAGGTGTAACTTCTCCATCTACATCCATATTTTGTTTAATTTGAAAAGAAAATTAGTACTTCTTTCATTAAAAAGCTTGTTAAAAACTCAAGTGAAAGTTTTTTAGGTGATTTATATTCTGAGCTTTTCTCTAGAGCAGTTAGATTTGTATCTCTCTTCCAAAATCCACTATATCTAGACTTGATTTCTTTTTTCTGTGCTCTGATAATATCAAAAATAATGCCTTAAAATATGTGTCTGAAAGTCACAGATTATAGAGGAGAGAGGATAATAAGGATAGATGAGATAAATGAGACTCATTCATTCGTGAGGTCACAAATTTGCTAATTTGTTTCACAAACATTGTTTAGCCTTTCATGGCCAAACTGTGCTGAGTGCCATGAATTTTAAGATAAATCAGAAACACAGTATCTGCAGTTATTATTTAGAGCATTTGATACATGCCTGAGTTGCTTATGCTGACAAAGACTTCAAAGAAGAAATTCAATTTGATTCAGTCCTTACTTTTTACAAGAGATACACAATGGTGAAAAGTATGGGAAAGTCAATTATAGACATAAGGAACAGCATTTAAAAAGGCATAGAGCTTAGGAAGAACATAATATATTTAAGGCATAACTCACTGTTTTACTATATTATTTAATTTGTTAACATGTTACACAAGACTCTGGGTCATTTAGAAAAAGGAACTTTTTTAAGTCCTGTCTTCAAGAAAAGCTCACTATAACTAAGCAGTAAAGCTTAAGTTCTAAGTGAAATCATGAACTATATACTATAATATATATATGTGTGCATGTGTATATATATTTACATGTATATATAATATGATTGTAAATGTGCTGAATGTGTGCTTTCATATATGCTTGTGTTTCATTCACACAAGTTGGCACATGTGATGGATCTGAGTATGTGAATCATAGGAATTAACCACACATATGGATATCATCTTTAGTCAACAGGATATATCTAAAATGATTGATTGCTCCAATATCTAATCATTTGGAAGTGTCTTGAGTTCTAGGAGCACATAATTCATCTTTGGGGATCAGATCCAAATCTTTTAAAGGATCGTATGATGCACTGTCTCCTTTATAGACTCTTTTAAAGAGTCAACGCTACCTGTATCTCTTAAGAAGCATTCACTGTATCGCTATCTTCCCATTCATCATCGATTTTCTCGAGTGAGCACCAGTAATATCTCCATACATCCTGTCGCATGCCAAGGGCATCTCCTCGCTTCAGAAACATAAAGAACCTTAAAGAACCTGCCATGGAGGAGGGCTGGGGAGGGGGGAGGGAACCGGGGACGTTGGTGGTGGGAGATGGGCACTGGTGGCGGGATGGGTGCTGCAACACTGTATGACCAAAACCCAAATATGAACTTTTTAATTGTATATCTTTGTAATTGTAAAAATAAAAAAAATTAAAAAAAAGAAAATGGAACAGTGTGCTAACAATTGTCGAGGGTACTAATGCCAACCTAGAACTGAGCATTAAATAGAGGCAAAAAGATACACATGACAACCCTTTAATGTATGTTCTGTAATCCATAGTCTGGAGGGGAAGGAAAAGAGAAAGAGAGAGAAATGGAGAGAAATAAAGAACCTGCCATGGAGGAGGGGCTGGGGAGGGGGGAGGGAACCGGGACGTTGGTGGTGGGAGATGGGCACTGGTGGTGGGATGGGTGCTGGAACACTGTATGACCAAAACCCAAATAGGAACTTTTTAATTGTATATCTTTGTAATTGTAAAAATAAAAAATTAAAAAAAAAGAAACATAAAGAACCTCAAACCATTTCATCAGTCATGGGAATGAGGTCTATAATTGTTGGCATTTGGCATATCAAATACGACACGGGTAACTTGCCAGCCTCTGCCGTGCGGGTGGCATACTCTTGTACTCACCTCTGATCTCCAGCCCCTGAGCCGGGCTGTGATAAGCTCTTCTGCTGGGTGGAGTTCTGACGAGAGGGAAGTCTGGATGTGGAAAATGGCGGCCCTCGTGGAGGGGGAGTCGTCTGGCTTCTTGTGAGGCTCTGCTGGGGTGGCGGGCCAGGGCTAGAACCTGCCATCCCTCCAGGGTGCCTCGTGAGCAGCGGGCACAGGGAGAGCCAGTAGTAGCTCTGCCCCATGTCTGTGATTAAGAAGCATTTTATAAAAAAAGTTAATTAAATTTAAGAAATAAAATGAAAACTTTTTTATATTTTATTATCATCTTGCCATTAACTAACTTCCAAAGATTGTTGTGAAGATTAAAGGAGTTAATACATTATAGGATGCACAGCATATGGTCAAGGGTTTATTTACATAATTGGTATCATCATCATCATTATCATAATAATAATAATCACTGGTATTATATAATCACTATTAATATATCAGGTCACCATATAAAATAGTACCAGAAAGCTGCTTTGCCTAACCTAACATGGGTAAATAAACTTTCTTTATTAAACCTTTAAAGTGTTCTATGCCTGTACGCCCTGAAACACAGACCTTTCTACTTTCCTTTAACTTGAATATTAAAATATCCCTGAGCAAAATCTAACCCTTTATAATTTTTTGTCATTTATCTTTAGAATGAGTATTCTCATTTTATTATTGCTTTGTCTCTTTATTTTTGGTATTTGGGCCAAAGCTGGTGATGCTCAAAAGTTACTCTCAGCTCTGCACTTGAGAGGTCACTCACGGAAGTGTTTGGGGGCTTATTCCAAGGATCAAACACCTTGTGTGCTGCACAGGCCTGCAGAACACGAAGTGCCTACTCAGCCTGTTGAACCATCTCTCTGGCTCTATCATCTTCTTTACAATAAGTTAGTATTATTACTGTTATTTTTTTTCAACATCATACCTGGTAATAAAGAGAGGGAAAAAGGCACACTATTCCTGTCTTTGATGTTCATTTTATCCTTGTTTCTGGAATGCTTGAGACTCACAGACATGGGGCAGAACTCCACCCAGCAGACCAGCCTATTATAGCCCGGCTTGCACGGCCGCTTGCGGCCTCGCAGTTCATCAATAAATGCTGGATTTAGAGATGACTACAAGAGTATGCCACCCGCATGGCAGAGCCTGGCAAGCTACCTGTGTCGCATTTGATATGCCAAATACCAGTAACAATTATAGACCTCATTCCCATGCCCTGATGGAATGGTTTGAGGCTCTTTATGTTCCTGGAGCAAGCAGGTGTCCTTGGGATCTACTTGCATGAGACAGGACGTATGGAGATGTTACTGGTGCCCACTTGAGCAAATCGATGATGATCGGTAAGACAGTGATACAGTGATACAATCTGGAATGCTTGTCTTATATGCCTGAATTTCTTTGTTTATATCTTTCAGGCAAAGACTGCCTCCTAAAAATGTGTACTACTACCGCTGTCCAGACCATAGAAAGAATTATGTGATGTCCTTTGCATTTTGTTTTGACCGAGAAGAAGATATTTACCAATTTGCATACTGCTACCCATATACATACACTCGCTTCCAGCATTACCTGGACAACCTGCAAAAGAGAAACATGGATTACTTCTTTCGGGAACAGCTTGGTCAGAGCGTGGTAAGTCCCATTCAAACACAGACTGTCCTCGGGAGGAGTTTTTAGGTGCCATTTAATAGAATGCAAATTATGGATATTGGTGCAGATAGTCTGTATGCACAAAATGAAATCTGCCTTCTTCTAACTTTTAAGGACCTTTGTGATTATGTTTGGCTTATTCAAATAATCTAGGATATTAACCTAGGTAATAGTAAGTCATCTCACCGGAGGGTGTTTAATCATATCTATAAAAATGTGTTGTCACATAAGGTCACATTTGTAGATTCCAGGTATTAGGGCTTGTACATTTGGGGGAGTGTAGCAAGGTGCCTGCCATTTCTACCCTTCTCCTTTTTATTTTTCCCTTACTGCCCAATCCAGTGCCTGAATTATTCTTCACATTAGATACATTGGTCTTAATCTTTATCTTTATGGTCATTCATTAATACTTTGATTGCTGATAAAGAGGAAGCAAATGGTAATTTTGATTTCATGTTTCATTGTTCAAGGATAGTAGATTGAGGGCCTAAAGATGGAGTACAGTAAGCAGGGCATTTACCTTACATGCAGCCAACCTCTGTTTGATCCCTGGTACCCTATATGGTCCCTAAACCACACCAAAAGGAATCCCTGAGCACTACTAGGTATGACCCAGAAACCAAACACACACAAAAAAGACAAGAAAAAATAATTTTATACTGTGGCACTAAAATAGAAACTGCATGGGCAAAATGTACTAAGTGAGGTTACTGGTGAAATTGGTAAATACTAGACTTTAAGTTCTGGTATGTGGGTTCCATAATAAATTAGATCCACTTATAAATAAAATTTTTCAATACTATATTTTTAGAATATATGAAGTCTGATTAGAACTCTCCTCCAAAATAACTAAACAATAAAAAAGTTAGAACAAAACACACAGATGGTCCAGGATTTCTTATAATCTGAGATTCTATATGAATCAAGGTTTGCTAAGTGAGTTCCGTCTACTTTCATACTCTTTACAATAATAGTTCTTGTGGCTTCTTTGAATATGTGGTGCCTAGGTATTTTGAGATGAAAATTGGGGCACATGGTCTATCAGTTAGCAGACTTGCAGGAAACAGATGGCAGTCCCACATTAGAGTAATTTGAGGAGGATTTAATAAATGGACTATTTACAAGGTGTGGGCTGTGTACAGGGAAACCACAGGGTACAGAACAGTTCCTGGAGCTAGAAACAGCTTTGGGTGTGAAGGTAAAGAATGATTTCCAGAATCCAGCCATTAAGATTATGTAATAGGACATCTCAAATAGAACAGTGGCTTTCAGTAAATGAACAAATTTAACCAGGGTATTCCCAGAGTAGGAGAACTGAGAAAAATAAGTTCACAAACATCACTCTCTTATTTCTTCTCATCTTCTGTTATATATACCTACTTGCCAGCCTAACCAGAAATCAGAGGACAACAGAGCTCATGTAATCGATAGAGACGTAATTCATATAGCTAAGCCACCCTATGTAAGAAAAATAGTGAAGAATGGGAGATATTGAATGCAGAGAGGCATATAGAACAGATTAAATAAATGTGGCTTAATCAACAATCTATTGCTGGAGCACATCTCCATTCTAAGGTCACCCACATCTCAATATGTGATGTGTAATTTCTGCTTATACTTTATGGGGTACCCTCACATCTATCTCCTCTAAAGAAACCCATGTTCTCTCCTGAATAAGTTGCTTATTATATTTTCTTCTCTCTCCCTCCTCATACTTCTCTAAAGACATTTTACTTCACAATAAACAATATATTAATGGACATAGTAACTTCTTAATTTAGATAGAACTATGGGAAGTATTCTGAGATAAATATTCATCAGACATGAATTATGAAACAAAATAAATTGAGAATTTCCTTTAATTTCTGATTTTTTAAGAGCAATACCTGTACATTTCAATCATATGACTTGTTTAGCCCCCCACTTAGATTATTTCAGCCAGAGTGTAGGTTTACATTGAATGGGTAGTGAGAAAACTATTGAATAAATTAGAGAATTAATGAAAACATATATTTATAAGCAATACGAAGACCTAAGAGCATCAGGAAACTGCTAGGAATAATAGTTTCATTTAAAATTCCAATAATTAATACCCAAATCATATTTATAAAATAATAGAAATCTAAGCAGGATACGGTTTTATTTATTCTCCTTTTAAGAATATAGATGCAGACAATCTACAGTTGATATTGTAGTTCTGGTTTTCAAAAGCACTAGAGAGATGTACTCAATTTTCTTCTCTTCTATCCTTGGAATATGACTTCCCCTAACTTTATGATCCCAGGTGAAAATTGTCATTACAAACATGTTCCAAACAGCAAGATTAAGGAAGTGAATGGAGAAAGATGACATCATGTGATATTTCCACTTTAATCTCATTTAAGAGTATCCATATTCACTCTCTTTTATTAGTTTATTAGTTTGTTTATTAGTTTGTTTTGGGGCATTCAGTGGCATTCAGGACTACTCCCCATGGAACTCAGGGGACAGATGAAATACCAGGGTTTGAACCTGGGTCAGTCATATTAAAAGCACTCTATCCTCTGTACTATCACTCTAGCTTTTACTTAGAAAAATACTACTTGGGGCAGGAGCAAATATACAGCAAGTAGGTCATTTGCCAACACAGATTTAATCCTTGATACCCTCTGTGGATTCCTGAACACTGAAAGAAGTCATTATGTGAGCACAGAGAAAAGACTAAGCCCTGAGTACCACTGGGTATGATCCCAAAACAAAACAAAACAAAAAAAAGTATACCAATAAATCTTTACTGTTCAAACTTTTGACTTTTTAATAAATTTTAGAGTATTTATATTCACTATAGCTAAGAGTTACATTATTGTCTCTCACCTTTACTAATTTAATAACATGAAATAGAATCAGAACTACTAGTTTGGATTTTTTAAAATTCAAGGAAACACTTTTTAAAGACTGAAAATTCTGACAAAATATCAACCTACAGTGTCATTAATTCTTTTTTGTTGTTTTTCTGTTGTTTAAGACTGGGATAGGGGATTTGGGCCATATACCCTATGGTATGTAAGGGCTTACTTGTGGCTCTGTACTCAGGGATCACTCTTGATGGTGTTCTGGGTACCCCATCCTTTGCTAAGCATTCAAACTGGGGTCAGTCACATGTAAAGAACACACCTTAGCTCCTATGCTATCTCTCCAGAGCCCTCTAAGTATTAAGAGTTTTGAAACTTGTAATCCAGTATTCATTATTTTAGTAGAAAGTATTTCTAATCCTTGCAACAGTATAACAAAATTCTCCCATTACTGAGTATTAGGCTTTGTGATAACTTCCCATTTATCAGTTGCATCATAAAAGTTCAAAAAGAGAGAAAAAAAAGTTATTCATGTAGGTTTTTACCTGTAATATATGCTTATATAAGCATTTTCTGGCGAGCGATAGTATAATGGACAAGGTATTTGCCTTGCATGAGGCCCACCCAGGTTGAATTGCCAGCGTCCCACATGGTCCTGCGAGCACTTCCAGGAGTAATTCCTGAGTGCAGAGTCAGGGGGTATTCCCTGAGCATCACTGGGTATGACCCAAAAAAGACCAATTTTTTAAAAAATGGTTAATTCTACCATGAAAAGCAAAAAATATTATTTTCACTAATATGAATCTATAATCACATTCATGGCAGAGGCTGGCAAGCTACCCGTGTCGTATTTGATATGCCAAATACCAGTAACAATTTTAGACCTCATTCCCATGACCTGATGGAATGGTTTGAGGCTCTTTATGTTCCTGGAGCAAGCAGGTGCCTTTGGGCTCTACTAGTATGAGACAGGACATATGGAGATGTTATCGGTGCCCGCTCGAGCAAATTGATGATAAACGGGAAGACAGTGACAGTGACAGAGCTTTTTTTTTTATTTTGTAGATTATTTTAGAAAAGACTTAAATAAAAAATTTAACTCTTCTATATTGGTTCAGTTCATGAGATTACCAGGTAGTGGGGAGAGATGACTTGGGAAAAGAGGAAAAAAGAAAGACTAGAAATGAATTTAAGGGTAAAAGGGTTTGGAACTTTTGTACTCCAAAAATATAAATATTAACAGTTTTATAACCACATTACCTGAGTCAAAAACAAAACTACAAAAAATCAGAAAAGCCATCTAAGTTCAGTTATAGCCAGAGAAATTTTACTTGTATTAGAACATAACTATGTCATAAGATGAGTTACTGTTATTTCAAAATAAAGAAGTAGGGCCGGAGTGATAGTCCAGTGGGTAGGGTGTATGCCTTGCACACGGCCAACCTGTGCCGACCCAGGTTCGATCCCCAGCATCCCATATGGTCCCCCGAGCACCACCAGGAGTAATTCCTGAGTGCAGAGCCAGGAGTAACCCCTGATTCAGAGCTCCGATTCCTTCTCTCACTTGAGTGAGGCGTGATATTCCAAGCATAGCTCTTTCGATTCCTCTCTGGGTGACCCGAATAGCATTCTCATCCTACTTGCATAGGGCCCAGGTCTCTGAGGCGTATGTTAATGCAGGGAGAAGAGTGGAGTCAAAGAGATGTGCCCAGAGCCGGAGGTTCTTTGTCCTTTTAGCTATTTCTTTGATGCCATTGAAAGCATTCCATGCTGCTCTCTTCCTCCTGCACAGCTCAGGTTTTAGGTTTATATATATATTATATATTTAGGTTTATATATATATATATTATATAGTATATAGTATATAGCATATGGTTAATAGTATATATAGCAGAGAGCAAGGACGGTATTACTCCCTTCACAGAGAAAATAAGGCGGGGACACCTGAGTCCTGACTGAGACATGCGTGGGCACTGAAGGAGGTGGCTGCCACCCATGTGCCCGGCTCCGTGGAGCCGATGCCAGATAATATAATTTTATATATATGCATATATGCATATATGTATATATGATATATATAATTCAATAATATTCTACTATTCATTTCTATATCATCTATGTCTATATCACAATTTCTTTAGTCATCTGTTGTTGAACACACTGGTTTGTTTCCAGATTTTGGCTTCTGTAAATAGCACTGCAATAAACATATTGCAGTGTTCCTTATATTTATGCTTTTGGGATAGATGTCCAGAATTGTAATTGCTAAGTCCTAGTAGACACTCTGTTCTTAATTTTTGTGTAACTTCTAAATATTTTCAACTGATGCTGAACCAAACAGTCCCACCAGCAATGGAGATATTTCATTTTTTTCACATCCTCACTAGCACTTTGATATAGACCATTCTCTTGTTTTTTTGATTTACATTTCCCTGATAATCAGTGATGCTTTGTAGGAATTCATCCCGCTAACAAAAAAAAAAAAAAAAGGATGATGGGGAGAGACCCTAGGGAAGGTGGTTTGGGTATTAGAATGCAAAGGAATTGCAAAAAATGCACACATGGAATAATAATATTGCAGGAAAGAATAAAAAAGATCTATATACTTGCTGCAAAAATGTACCAGGAAACTATAGAATAAAACTGTTTGATCTTTTATTTATTTATTTATTTATTTATTTATTTTGCTTTTTTGGGTCACACCCGGCAATGCTCAGCTGTTTCTCCTGGCTCTGCACTCAGGGCTTACTCCTGGCAGTGCTCGGGGGACCATATGGGATGCCGGATCGAACCCGGCGGCATGGGCCAGCCGCGTGCAAGGAAACGCCATACCCGCTGGGCTATCGCTCCGCCCAAGTTTAGGGTCTTTTAGATGTAGGGAATACATGGACAAAAATGGAATGGAAAACATTCATGACTTTGTATTTTAAGGGTGCCTTCTGATTGCTATGTAAAACACCCCTTCCACTGATCTTCATGTACCTATTGATGTTGATGTGCTTACAATTCTCTGTGAACAAAGGCTAACCCTTTTGGAGCTTCTAGGAGTAAGGGGAAGCAGTACTGTATTGAATAAATGGCCTTCCTATGAGACCACTGATGGTTGGACAGGTGAACCTAACCCTTAGATATTCCATGTGTTTTTGTCTGTCTCCTCATGTGTTTTCTATCTTATTCTCTGTGACCAAATGCTGCTGGACAGAGGTCTAATATGCTTTGGACAATGATCAACATTTTTTTCATATGCCTGTCAGCTATATTTGTGTCAACTTGGAGGCATTCTCAGATCATCTTTTGTCCCCGTGTTTTGATGGGGCTGTTTATTTTTCATTGTTGTTGAGCTTTGAAAATGTTTTATATAATTTGCATTTAGCCTTTTACCTGATATAATATGATCACTATTTTCTCCCCATCAGGGAGTGTCTTTTTATTTTAGGCCTCAATCTTTGGCAATGCAGGCAATTTTTTAAAGTAAAAGGGAATATATTACAACACATATTTCAGAAACATAAACAAAATCATATGATACTACTATGAACAACTTCACATCACTGAATTAGAGAATCTAAAAAAAATTGGATAAATTTATGGTTTTACAACCTCCTGAGACAGACTTATGAGGAAAAAGAAAACTTGCATAGGTCTGTACTATCAATATAACTCCAGTACCAACATTCTAGATGAGATGCATTTGTTAGTAAGTTTTTCCAAGCCTTCCATAAACTTGATAAAATCCTCAAGCTTTTACAGGAAGTAGGAAAAACAGAAATTCTTCTAAAAACTTTCTATGAGACAAACATTATCTTGATAACAAAGATGCCAGAAATATTTCTTAAAAAAGAAAATTTTCAGATTAATATCAGGAGATAAACATAGGTACACAATAAAGTCCTATCAAATCACATGCAGGAATTAAATGCATAATTCAGCATGATAAAGTGAAATACATCCCTTGAATATAAGTATGGCTTATTAAATGCAAATAAGTTATTATTTTATATCATAATAATGAAAAAACAAAAATCATATACTTATCTTCATAAATTCAGGGAAATCATTTGACAAGATTAAATACCCATTTATGGTAAAACCTTAACAAAATGGGGGTTGAAGGACTTAGCAATACTATAAATGCCATATACAATAAATCTACAATCAATGTCATCTTTTAAGGGGAATAAATTAAAATCCTTGTTCATGGATTGGAATAACTAGCATTATTAAAATGATCATCATAGCAAAGTAATTTATAGATGCAATCCAATTTCCAATAAAATTTGCATAAAATTTTCAAGGGCATAGAATAATGTTTTTATAGTCTATGAAATTCTAAGTATAATCAAAGTAATCCTACAAAATGATTTAAATATTTTGTTTATTCATTTGGGGAAAGCTCCCATGGAGTGGTCAGGAGGCCTGAAGTCCCCTCTCAGAGATTTTCAGTGTGTATTGCCTGAGTGTACCAGTGAGTGGGTGAACTCATGGAGTTGGATGGAAAATAACAGGGGCCAGGTTCATCATTTAACTGTTAGAGCACATGTAAAAGATCCTGAGATTGATGTCTGATACTGCAAAGACCCTGAACCATGAGGCTTGGTCCCAGGCTCCCAGAGAACCATTAGGTTTGACTCCTAGTAAAAAAAAAATGTTAGTATTAAAACTAAATTGAGACTTGAAAGATGGGTAAACATGCTGATTATAGAATTGTGGAGAAGGAATCCCAAAGAAAAAGTAGTCTGATTTTTTTACATGATAGTACTATCTTTCAGTTTGTTGTAGCTGGTGTATGCCCAGGTAGTTGGTTTGAAGTCTAAGTTTGGAATAGGTAGATGCTGGAAAATTAGGAAAGACAGGAAGAGTGTTCTGACTTTGAATATTGTTATAATATGGAATTGATATTATATCCTTTACTTAGATTTCACACAGATGCTGGGTCTGGCACTAGGTATACACACACATGATTATTTCTTACTACAGTTTCATAGAGTAGACAAAATTATCCCAGTTTTGGAATTAAGTAATATGAGGTTAAAGGAAAATTAGTTGGCTGAATTAAATGGCTAGTTTTATCAGACCAAGAATTAAACATCACTGGTCCTGAAAACCAAAAAAAGTGACTGCTTCACCGAAATCATTATTTTTAAAAAGGTAAAATTAATAGAAGTACAAGGTGAACCTATACTAATCAAACTAATTTTGAGAATCCTAAAATGGATCAAGCATACTGGATCAACCCAACTATTCTGAATCTCAAAGCAGATACCAGAGACTTTTAGGTTTTCTGGCATACTCTTGCAGATGGGACAGTTTCTTGGTTACAAAGGCGTTTGATATGGCTCATGTCTGAAAGCACCACTATAATTAGTTAATCCTTATTCCAAATTGAAGGGAGGATAATTACAAGTTGGAAGGCTAAACATGTAAACAGAGAGCGCAGGCAAGAAGCAAGATTTGAAATTCTAGTGCTGGAATTATTTATTACCATGGGCATAGCTGCTGTTGCTACCAATTATATAATAAAAATGGCGTTTTATTTTCTTACTCACCAGTGGCCCCTTCTAACCCTACCATGTAAAATCCCTTTGTATATGCATCAAATCCATAATCTGACATTAAAGATTAATTCCTTGCATGAAAGTTATTTTCTTGTTGCTTTATCAGCTTTATAAGGTATAATTTGTATACCAGAAATTGTATCCTTTATAAAAGACTATAATTCTTTCAATTTTAGTACAATTCTAATTTTACAACTATCACTGCAATCCGGTTTTGGAACATTCCATTCCTTTCCAAAGATTTCCTTGTTAATCTCAACTCTAATCACATTAGAGAATCTGCTTACCTGCCTATGACACTTTAAATTTCCATTTCTGATAAAATAACTATATCCTATGTAGTGATTTTATGCTTTCAGAATCTTTTACAAAATCTTTCTGATGTTTATCTGCGTTTTAGAATTTATGACAAATGTATTCATTATTAGTGTTGAATAATATTCTGTTGAGAGATATGCCACATTTTTTCTCTCTATTCCCCAATTAATAGGCACTTGAAATTTTCCCAGTTTGATGGGAATGAGCATTTGGGACCATTAATTATGAATATTTGTGTAAGTAGAGAGAGAGAGAGAGGCAGAGAGACAGAGAGAGGTCTCTTTCTTTTGGATTTCTAGGTGTGAAATCACTATATTTTATAGTAAGCTTAGGTAGAACTTGAAATAATTGTAAGTTTTCTCTGTGTTCCAAATTAATTGAGCCATTTTCAGTTTCTAACATGGGAGATAAAAGTTTAGTTTCTTAATTGTTAACACTTGGAAATATCTATTTTTATTATAGCCATATTAGTGGGTATATAATAGCATCTATCAATGATTTAATTTATTTTTTAAATTTTACTTAATATTAAGGCACCATGATTTATATAGATATTCAAAGTTGAGTTTCAGGAACATACTTTCCCGCACCAGTTCCACCAGTACTGTCAACCTCCACACCAGTGCCCCCAGATTCCCTCCTACCCCTGAAGCTTTACTTTAAATCATCCCTGTAACTATTCTGGTTATCTTATCCTGTGTTTATTTTTTACCTATGTATCTTTGATAAAGTATCACTTGTATCACTTGTATTACTTGTCTTCCCATTGTTCATTGATTTGTTCTTGATTTGTTCCAGCAAGCACCAGTAACATCTCCATACATCCTCTTGCAAGCAAATGTAGCCCAAGGGCATCTGCTCGGCCAGGAACACGAAAAGCCTCAAACCATTTTTTCAGGTCATGGGAATGAGGTCTATAATTATTACTGTTTTTTATATATCAAATACAACATGGGTAGCTTGCCAGGCTCTGCTGTGTAGGTGGTATACTCTCAGTAGTAGGCTCTCATCTCATGCATTAACTGATGAAACTGAACAGGGAGAGATCAGCTTTTCTCTTGCATGGCGCTCTGAAGAGCTGTGGAGTCTGGATGTTGAGAATGACTCACCTCATGATGTGGGGGTTCCCCTGGCTTCTTACTAGGCTCACTGGAATGATGGGCCATGGCTAGAACCTGCGTAGAACTGTATACAGTGTATAAATGTGAAATATCCTGGGAAGGACCTGGTCCTAACTTCCAGTATTATCTAAGACTGTTGTGCAGCAGCGGAACAGCCATGCACTGGCACAGCAGTGGGTCTGGAATGTCTCTCTTCTGGTGTTGCTGGCTGTGGTTCTTTGTAGCTTGCAGCCACGCCTTCTGACATGGAGGTGGAAGAATGGGAGGAGGAGCCCAAATCCCCACTCCAAGTCCAGCCAGCATGACCCTCCTCACACATGTGAGCAAACCCTTGGAGCTATGTTCGACTTGGGTCTGGCTGAGTCATTTACCTTCCTATGAAACTACAGGGGCTGCTTCCATGTGGGGCTGAGCGGATGCTTTTGCTTTTGATAAAGTATCAGTTTAAAAGTCTTTCCCATTAAAATTTTTGGATTCTTTGTTTATCTTCTATTATTTTTTAGTCTTCATATATTCTATATGCAATCCCACTGTTAGTAACGGGTAGCAAATATCATCACCACTCACCCCGGTTGTCTGTGCTTTGTCTTTTCATTCTCATAACCATTCTTTTAAATAAACAGTGTTTTTAATTTTGATGCCAAGTTATCTTGTTTTGTTCTTATTAAAAAATACTTCTAGTGTCATCGCTAAGAAATCAGTCCAACTTAGACCTCAGTATGTACCTCTAAAAATTGTGTAGAGAGAAAGAGAGGCCCACAAAGTAATGAGAATATAGCGCCCGCATGGCAGAGCCTGGCAAGCTGTCCTATGCGTGTTCGATATGCCAAATCCAGTAACAGAAATGTTTATTTTCCTGACCCCGAAAGAGCCCTTAATACGGCAGCAGTAAGAGAGGCAAACAAGCAGTGCCTGATAAAATTTCATGGCCATCCTAGGCTACCAAAACGAAGAAGGACTAAAATGACTGTCTGTACTTTCAATGCACGTACGCTGGCATCGAAAGCATATATTGAGGATCTGATGGTGCAAGCACAAAAGATCAAGTACCACATCATTGGTCTGACTGAGACGAGGAGGTGTCAGTTGCATCATGCTGTATATGACACGGGAGAAGAATTGTTCCTTGGAACATGCGAAAAAAAGAGGCGTCAGTGGCATTGGTGTCCTTGTGAACACGAACATGCCCGTCAACATTGATTCATTTGAATGCCTAACAAACCGAATAGGATGATTACACTTGAAGAGATGTGGCCCACTGCCAGCAATTTCTATCTTCATTGTCTATGCACCAACCTCCACTTACAAAGAAGATGAAATTGAGAAATTCTACATGGAATTGGAGGAGTTTTATAAAAAAGATCACACTATCTACAAGATCATAGTCGGTGATTTTAATGCCAAGATAGGACCAAGAAGATTGGCTGAAGAACTCCACATCGGGACACATGGACTAGAATGGAACAAACAGGGTGAGAGACTATCTGAGTTCATCATGTCCACCAAGACATGATGTCCACCAAGTCATGTCCACCAAGTCATGGAAACTCACAGTTCCAGAATGCTGAAGGGAAACATTGGACATGGGAATCTCCTGGCGGACAGTTCCACAATGAAATTGACCACATCACCTTCAATCAACGGTTTGGTCTGACCAATGTAGCTGTCGTTCCCAAATTCCAAACAGGATCGGACCACCGTCTCCTTCATGCAAAATTCTACTTCCCGCAATGGGGAGAAAAGGCTGCAAAGTTTAAGAAGAGAACTTCGCAGAACGACCACCAACTGGGAACTCTTTGGCACCATTGCAGCAATATGGGAAGATACCATCCTTGATGACATAGATGAAGAATACAACCGAATGGTTCAGCACCTCCATGATTGTGCGAAGAATGCTGAGAGAGAGAAAGACACAAAAGGATGCTTGTCTTCAGAAACTCTTGAGCTCATTCGCCAACGTGGCAAGGCGCAAGCCTCAGGAGACCAGATGCTAACATCCAAGCTTGCTAAACGGTGCAGAAAAGCGATAAAAGAAGACCTCAAAGACAGAAGAGCAGAAATACTGGAAGATGCAGCAGAAGCCAGGAAAAGCATTAGCACCACCTGCCTGTCCTTCGCCAACTATAAGACCAAGATGACTGCCCTCTGACACCCTGATGGATCTATCACATCTTCCAGAAAGGCAATGGAGAAGATAACCAGGACTTCTACTCAAATCTGTTTGATAGCCATATCCACCTGCCCACATACCAAATTCCACAGGATGGATATGTCATTCCCAATGTTCTCCCTTCTGAAATCTGACATGCCATCTCATCGGTAAAGAAGGGAACAGCACCAGGCCCAGACAAAGTCAGACCGAACACCTGAAGAATCTGCCGTCGGTACTCATCAATACACTAGCTTGGCTCTTCACATGCTACCTGTCCGAATGCAAGGTGCCCTCTCAATGGAAAACCAGCAGGACAGTTCTACTGTTCAAGAAGGGAGACATTCATGACATCGGCAACTATCGCCCCACCTGCCTGTTGTCTGTCATCTACAAGCTGTTTACACGAGTCATCCTGAACAGGATTAGCAGAACACTAGATGAAGGACAACCATGCGAGCAAGCAGGCTTCCGGAAAGGATTCAGCACAATTGACCATATCCACACAGTAACCAAGCTCATTGAATTTGTAGGGACTACAAGATGCCGCTCTGTCTCATGTTCATTGATTTACAGAAAGCCTTTGATTCTGTGGAGACTGAAGCAGTCATCGAAGCCCTAACCAAACAGGGTGATCAAACCCAATACATCAAGATCCTTCATGAGCTGTATTACGGATTCACCACCAGGATCTCACCATTCTACAAAGTGATCATTAATGTGAAAAGAGGGGTTCGACAGGGTGATACCATTTCACCAAAACTCTTCAGCGCCACCCTCGAGAACATCATGCAACAATTAGAATGGGAAGGAATGGGAGTGAAGGTAGATGGTCGGCAACTATAC
Source organism: Cryptotis parvus (assembly GCA_021461705.1). Classification (NCBI taxonomy): domain Eukaryota; kingdom Metazoa; phylum Chordata; class Mammalia; order Eulipotyphla; family Soricidae; genus Cryptotis; species Cryptotis parvus. Next base: position 96,757 of record JAJIBD010005561.1, on the reverse strand, counting down.
CACCTCCGCTTCGCTGATGACATCGTTCTAATAACAGCAAACATTAGCCAAGCGGCACAAATGCTGGCTGACTTCAACCAAGAATGTAGAAAGATAGGTCTACAGCTGAATCTAAAAGAAAACCATGTTTATGAAGAATGAACTAGTTCCAGAGGCCCCATTCACTCTCAATGGAACAAACATTTCTGAATGCAGCAGTTATGTGTACCTAGGTTGAGAAGTCATCATGATGAACGACCTAAAACCTGAGCTGCGCAGGAGGAAGAGAGCAGCATGGAATGCCTTCAAAGGCATCGAAGAAATAGCTAAAAGGACAAAGAACTTCCAGCTCCGGGCACATCTCTTGACTCCACCATTTTCCCTGAATTAATATACTCCTCAGAGACCTGGGCCTTACGAAAGCAGGATGAGAATGCTATTCAGGTCTCCCAGAGAGGAATCGAAAGAGCTATGCTTGGAATATCATGCCTCACTCAAGTGAGAGAAGGAATTCGGTGTTCTGACCTCCGTCGCTATTTCAGAATCAGGGATGTTGTCTCGTTTGCCAAGGCATCGAAAATCAGATGGGCTGGACATGTAATGCGATTTGCGACAACCGCTGGACTAGAGCCATTACCGACTGGATCCCACGGGATGTCAAAAGATCATGTGGCCGCCCACCTACAAGATGGTCAGACTTCCTTGTCAAGACCCTGAAGGAACGGTTTGAGGCTCTTCATATTCCTGAATCAACCAGATGCCATTGGGCTACATTGGCATGTGATAGGGTCCAATGGAAATGTTACTGGCGCCCGCTCGAGCAAATCAATGAATAACAGGATTCAAGTGATCAAATGATCAAGTGGTATCATCGCTAAGAATTCTGTCCAACTTAGACCTCAGTGCGTACCTCTAAAAATTGTGTAGTTTCTATTTGTCTGCAATCTATTTTAGTTTTCTTTATTTGTGGCATGCAGTAAGACACTAAGTTCATTTGTCATATATAGGTAGCCAATTGTTCACATACCATTTGTTGTTTCTTATGTGCATATATGCAGCCCCTATGTTGTTTGAGTTTAAGTGGCTGATGTGAGCTTTCCTAGGTCTCTGCTAAGTTAACACCCTGTTTTAAGCCAGATATATGCTTAAAACATAAGCATACACACTTTAATTGTGGGATTTATAATTTTTCTGGTGGGATTTATCATTCTGGTGGGGTTTATCACATTATCTGTCTCCAAATTAAGTGAGCTCCTTAGATTATGAAAGGGAATTTGCCAATTTTCACAATCTGACCTTCCCTAACAGAATCCTGCATTCACCAAGCCTGAAGGAAATGAAATAACGCAGAACAGTAAATCACAAATTTCTATTCTTACTGCCCAAAGTTCAGCAGTTATTCCAAAAGTAGTGATTTTGAAAGTGTTTCTGATGTTCAAGGTTCATAGACTGAAATGGATGTTTGAGTAAATATTTTCTAGTTTTATGTTTGTTTTTTAGGGATAGCATTTACCATTTTTAGTTCAAAATAGAAATATATTTTAACTGAAATACAATAGTTTATACGTTGTGTATCCCTGTACTGTCAGTTATAATAAAATACAGCATTATTTCCAATCATCTAATACTAGTGTTAAATTATATAGCACTTGTACAGTCATTAATATTTTTATGTCATTGAGGAAAACAGATGAACATATAATTCTGTCTCTCTTTCCTTCCCTCACCTCCCTCTCTTTTCTTCAAGAGTTTTCTTCAATGGTGAGATCATTTCTATACTTATAAATACTTGCTAAAAGAATGTATCAACAAATAAAATAATCTGATAGTAGTGTGTCTTAAGAAATCACTAGAGTCTGACCAGATCACAATCAGCACCCTTTCAGGTTGAATATAAAATATGGTTCAGATATTTATGATGTCTTGATTCTATGTTCTGGCCTATATGATGTCAGCTCACAAGCATATTTTAATGTTTCCTCTTAATCTGGCCTTGCCTTTATAGTCATGGTAGTTATTGAGGTGGTTTGGCATTTGCCTGATTCAATAATCTATGACCTTTATATATACAGTGTTATTCAATTCTTGTAACATGCATTTTATATGGTTTGTCTTACTATTGAATGTCTAAGTAACCAAGAATCTGGGGATAAAGATGTGAAAACAGGCCAAAGTCCATACCTTAACCATGCTGAGTAACAAAAACAATATTGAATATATTAAATCAAAATAGGGAATAGGTTTTTTAGAACAAAATTCAATAGAAGAAAAAAATTTAAACTCTGATATGTATTATCATCTATTTGCATTCTTAGTAACTTTAAATAATGAGATTGAGTAATTTCTCTATATTATACTGCTGTGATTTGAAGCAAGTCCTTTGTGGACAGCAAAGAATGAGCTCTAGGCCAGAGATTTTTCTATCACGTATGCAGTTATTTTCTAAATTCTTGCAAAACCAGTCTGCTATATTATGAGTAACATCTGCCTTTCCAGTTTAATTGGATACTGGAGAAAGTTGAATAAAAAACACACCTGACTCCTGAAAATTTTTCAGTATGGGTGACACAAATATAGAACTTACTAATACAATAATGGATAACAGTAGTGGGCAGAGACGGAGCTCAAGAGAGGTCATGAAGTCTTGAAGGAGACATTTTTAATGGAGCATCAAGAAGTGGAGACAGAAGCAAAGATGCATGGTAATCCCCCAAATGTTGTGATTTTTCCATATGAAAAGAGTATAGGGTCAGCATAAGAGTAATAGGAGGTCAGCCTGAAAACTATGATAATGGATGAATATGAAGACTAGGTCGAAGCAGAAGTGGCTCACTTAGAAGTTATTCTAATGTCAATGTAAAGAATTTTTTCTTTCCCGGAAAAAGAGGAACCAATTTAAAAAGGGGCATGATTACTGTGACCCTTAGTGCTTCTATTCCAGACTGTCCTTCCTAATGGCAGTTGATCTTCCTGAAGAGAATCATATGAATTTTTCCCTGCCCAGTTGCTTTCCTTCCCACATACATATTGTCACAGCAGAGTATGAGGAAGAAACTTTCAGCAAGACACCAGCACACACAATAGTAATGAGAATAGTAATCAGAAATAGCGCAATAGTAATCAGAAATACCTAAAAAAGCTTTCTCTCTGATCCTAACACTGCACATTAACTCTAGCAATGTTATAGACCATATGGTGTTGCATTCTGATTCAATAGATGTGTTAGGAATTTCCTACTGGACCTAAATTGTGCACAGTAGTTATAGTCTAGAAATGCGATTTAAGTCTCTTCCACACACCTATTCAATAGTGAAAATCTCATCTCATAGAAAAGAAAGTTCTGATGCAGGTGGGCCTCACGGTGGCTTATTTGAGGCCGGAACGGGAGAGAGGGGGTTGCTTTCTCCCTAACCGTTGTCTCTGCCTCCCAGGACCCTCTGGACAGGCTTAGGACTGATAGAGTCTGCAATGAGCCTCTGCACAGCGTGGGCCTGAGCCTCACCAGCCTCAAGAGGTGGCCGTCAAGCCACACCTGATGTCCACTTGATCTTTAGGCACGGGAGTTGATCCCCACCACCGGAGATTTCTCGGGGAGCCACGGACTCGGTTGGAGCAAGGAATTGCTCTTTGCAGTAAAGGAAAGTCAGTCCTAGGCTTTACCCAGGGTTGCCTCAGGGTTCTTGTCACAGAAAACAAATTTTCAGGAGTCGACAAGCAGTGAAGTAAAACAGGTTTTATTACGGAGGTTTTAGGAAAGGGAAGGAGGAGGGAAAGTAAGAGAGAGTAACGCACTCAAGGGAGAACACGGGCTACTCAAAGACGGAGACCAAGTAAGAGAGAGTACACATCTCAAGAGGGGAGATGCGGGCAACACATGTGCTCGGGCACCACATGTGCTCAGCCACATGGGCTCAGGCAGCATGTGTGTCCATGCAGCATGTGCACTCCATCCTTTGGTCAGGACGTCTTTTATAGATTTCTCCCCAAGATACTCCCATATGGGGAGTCAACCTAGGTTGCTAGGGCCATTGCCAAGGGGAGTAGACTTTGGGAGTGGTCTTCTTTGAAAATCTCCTTTTCTTGACCTCTGTCCCTGCTGGCTCTTCTGTCCTGGAATGTTGCCGGCTTAAGGGCTGGGCAGAGAAAGGTTGATCCAGCTCCCTTAGGGTTTGTTGTTGGTTAATGGGTCTCATCAAGTCTTTGTTCCTGGTTCCAAAAGGTGACTTTGGACAGCCTTAGGGGAAAAATTCATTGCCATGAGTGTACCCCCTGTCTGCCTGCCTACAACAGTTCTACCATTCCCAAAAAGAGCTGTCTCTTTATTATGACTTCTTTCAGTCTCCACCCTCCAGGCACACATTACATGCATTTTCTCTTTTACTCTCCCCAGAGAGGTTTGCAATGATTAGGAGACAGTGACCCCATGTTTCCCATGTCACTTTTACCTAAGATAATCTCTCTCTGCACCTTGTCCATAATTGGGGACTTCTAAACTTTGCACAATTTTGGTTATTCTCTAGATGTGATCTAGGTTGCTAGTAATCATCTTGAAATACCAGACTGATGTAAAGTTCCACAGGTCATTTAAGCATCCCAAAGCTGAACAGATATCTTACATCTTATCATCTGGAAGCTAGATCTCAAAAATCAAAGTTAGCATTTACATTTGCTTCTTTTAGCCGCCAATAATAGATTTTTTCTTTGTTTTTAAAGTTTTCATTTAATTGACATTGGTTTATATGTGTTTAAGATGTACATGATATATAACATTTTGTATATACTATACAAGTAGTCTAGATTATATCCTCCACTATACAGTTGTCCTGCCCCTCGAGGCGTTGCAGGTGTGGTTGTGGTGTCTGGCTGCATCGGCATGTGGCAGACAGGAGACAGGCGTGTCTACACCCAGGGCTCTCCCCTGTGGGCCGTGGATAGTTGATGGTCTGACCTAGAAAAAGACTAGGTCCCCTGGATAAACCCAGAGACACGGCAGAGCCTGGCAAGCTACCCGTGGTGTATGTGATATGCCAAAAACAGTAATAATAATTACCTCATTCCCAATGAATGGAGACGTTACTGGCGCCTGCTCGAGCAAATCAATGAACAACAGGAAGACAAGTGATACAAGTAATACAGTTGACATCCAGTACCCTATACACACATCCTCTCCACCCTTCCTTTCCAGTAACCACCATTCTTCTCTTAAGGTCTTCAAGTTTGCTTTTATTATGTTTCTTCATTATTTTAAATTTGGTTGTTATTCTTAAAGTGTTTAATTACTTTGCTGTGATTTATAATAAAACTTTGATTTTTATTGTGGTAGCTTTGTTTTACAATATTATATGGTTTTTAGAGTGCTTTTCACAATCCTTCAAAATTATATAACCACACCTCACTCACCACCAAAATACCAATATTCCTCTGCCATGGTTTATTGGACTCCTGTGAGCCTCCTCTTCCCTATCTCTGTGGAAACCTCAGTCTTATAATCAAAATCCAAGAGTATGTTGTATTTTCTCTAATTTATTCCTTTCTTATGGTTCTTTATACCCTTTGTATATGTAAAATTAATTTAGTATTTATATTTTTTCTAACTTTACTTTCTATTTCATTTTGGGTTTATAGAAGCAATAGAAAAATAAATTGTTTACCCAGTTTCCTCTAAATGTTAAAATCTCACGTGTCCCTTGTGGATTTGTAAAATGAAATAGTAACATTGGTGCATTTCTCTTTTTCTTTTTTTTTGGTTTTGTGGTTTTTATAAATTTATTTTATTGAATCACCATGTTGATTATAAAACCATATCTAGATTTCATTAGTTCTCCCACTGAATGTCCTTTTGTCCTTTTTCAATTCCAGGATCCAATCCATGATATAATGTTAACCTATAATAGACTTGAAAATATAATTGTGATCTCTTACACTTATTCTTCTAAGTTTCAATTCACTGGTTTTAGTTTTTTGCTCTAGCCTTTTATGATCATTGTGAGTTTTATGTTTTTTGAGTGAAATCAGATTATAAGTAACTTCACTCAAAAATTGTATATTTTCAACTTTTTACTTTTGAATGTTTTTAAGCATGTGATTTACAATACTGTCAATGATAGAGTCTCATTCATACAATGTTCAAACACTTCCATACCTGCCCCCCCACTCTCAACCTACCACTCGACCCCCCACTTTCCTCTTCAACATAGTAAGCTCAGTTCGGTAGAGCAGTTTTCAGGTTGTGTTGCCTATGACCTTATGTTATTACATTATTATGTTTCTTTATATCCTATATATAAATAAGACAATTCTGTACTGCATGTCTCTCTAACTTCACTCAGCAGGATACTTCATAGATCATCCATATAGAAGTATATTGCATAATTTTGTCTTTCCTTACACCCAAGTAGTAATCCATTGTGTATATATACCATTGCAACTGTTTTGCTAGACAAGACTTGAGATCAAGAACAGAGATCAATGCATATTACCACAGACTCCTTTTAAATGCTATATTGGCATTTTATATTGTCTATGTAAATCCTTTAAAAGGATTTAATTTTGCTTTTAATCTGAGTAGAATAATTTATCTTAGTTCGTAATTTTCAGGTCAACTCATTTAAATTAAATTTAGTTCAAATTACTAAAATGCCAAGTTAGACCCAAATACAATGAGATATCTATAAATAAACAATAAGTTGTCCATGCCCCAGTTTCTTCATTCTTATTATCATTAGTAAAATTTTATCTAATTTCAAATTCAAATCCATATTGAGGAAGGGAGAACCAGACTGTAAGATAAAAAAAATTGAAAAAGGAGTGTTTGTTGGAAAGAATAAAGCTAGACAGAACCTGCAATGAAGTCCTTGGACAACAGGAGTTCTTCAACCTCATCTTGTAAGACTGATTACGATAGTAAGTTACTTGGGGCCCAGCTAAGGGAAGTCAATGAAAAGAGTGGTCGAGGGAAGATTCTCACAGTTTATTTTTGCTTGAGCTATTTAAGTATCTAAATAAAACTAAGAATAAAGAAGTTAAAAAAACAGTGAGGAGGACAGATGAGAAGAGGTGACTGAATCAAGAAGTCAAATTAAAAAGATTGGGAGCACAGTATAATTAGACAACAGCAGAAAACTGTGGTGGAACAGAGTGAACCAGCACAAGCAGAGATGGAAAAATAATTTAAGATCTGGAGATTGTCACCTTCTATTACAATTTTCTTTTTTGTTGTTGTTATTTTATTTTAATTTGGGAGGTTATAATACTATTAATAATGGTTTGTCATGAAATTCTTATGTGTAAAAAACAGTATATTAGAAAAGAACTGGAGTTATTCAGTGCCCTTATAAACAATAAAGTCAAGGAACAGATTCATAGTAAAGAGGCTAGAGAGAGATACGACCATTCTGACCTACATGTTAACTACAAAGAGGAACTTCTGTTCTTTCTGTTCCTTCCTCTTTGTTCTTTCTTTCCCATTTGAAGAAAAACATCGTGGAGTTGCAGCTGGCAATATGTCCAAACAAATGTATGAGAAATAATTACATCTTTTTGGCTGTGCTTTAAGTTGAGTGATTGTTGGAACTTAGTAATCTCAATTAGAAGTCCCTAATCCACCCCTCAAGAGAGTTCTATAGACCCCATCTGCACTAAACCTTGTCCTGATCAGACACTCTAAATTAAACAAGCTTAGTGGATTTGACTCTCTGCCAGCAGACCACTTCACAAGTTACTACTCTCTTGGCATAGCTTTTGTTATTCTTTCCAAAAAGAGCCCAAATTAATTGGAGACAGATATACCCTCTCAGCATCTGGCTAATGCATCCAATTTACCCTACCAATGCAGGTAGACCAGTCCAAACCTTAGCTGTGGATTAACTAGGGAACTATTTAGAAGAGATGCTGGAAGTTTGGTCCCTAAGATTCCTTCCCCCTATTAGAACATAGAGGCACATGTGAGTCTTTACTCAGATTGTAGTTAGGCAACATATACCAGTTCCAAGCCAGCATTCCCCAAAGCATCACCAACACTCTGGTGGCCCAAGTCAGGAGCTTATTCTATTTAACTGCTTTTAGTCACTTCTCAAATTGTATGTTTTATTAAGTATGATTTAAGACACAACTCAATAACCTTAAAGTATTCCCCTTCCTTATTTATACCACTGGTGCTCTAGTTCAAACTGCCAGCACCTTTTAGGAAATACACAGCTTCTTTCGACATGGATACAAGACGCGAGGTGAGCAGGCTAATCAGGCTTTCTACGCTCACATAATTAATCTAGTATTTCAGTGCCTTCTGGAAAGTCCTCCGAATAAAACTTGTGTTCCTCTCAGCTTCCTCGCTAACCCCTGTAAAAGTCATATAACCTTGATTGATCACTACCCAACAAAGAAGGTGCCATTATTCTTATGAATAGATTGCTAATTTTAGAACAGTCTATTAGGAAGAATAACATATTGCTTTTTTCCCCTACACTTTATGAAAATATATAATAAAAAAATTTTAGCTTTATGTCATATTTCTAAATAACATCCTGCCACCTCTTATAATTACTATATACCCAACTACTGAACATTTCCTTCAATCATGTAAGACTTTGATCTGTTATACTGATAACACCAAAAAATATCCATTAAGAAGTATGTTGTCTCAACAGTTTAAATTAAATTAACAAATTTTAATATCTGTAAAATTCTATGTAATCTGGCCTCTGCCTCCTTCAACCTCTCCTTTGCAACCTATCGGCACCTATCCTACAATTACACTGATCTTCCCACAATTATTTTTATGAACTGTATACTTTCTCTCTCTCTCCCTCTATATATATGTGTATATATATATATATACATATGTATATGTATATATATATATATACATATGTATATGTATATATATCACTGTATCACTGTCTTCCCGTTCATCATCAATTTGCTCAAGCGGGCCCCAGTAACATCTCCATATGTCCTATCTCATGCTAGTAGAGCCCAAGGCATCTGCTTGCTCCAGGAACATAAAGAGCCTCAATCCATTCCGGAATGAGGTCTATAATCGTTACTGGTATTTGGCATATATATCAAATACAATGGTAGCTTGTAGCTTGCCAGAGCTGGTAGCTTGCCAGGCTCTGCCGTGCAGGTAGCATACTCTTGTAGGCATCTCTAAGTCCAACATTTATTGATGAACCGAGCGGCCCATAGCGGCCGCGAGCCAGGCACTGATAGGCTGGTCTGCTGGGTGGAGGTCTGACGAGAGAGAAGTCCGGATGTGGAAAATGGAGGCCCTCATGGAGTGGGGGGTCGTCTGGCTTGTTGCGAGGCTCTGCTGGGGTGGTGGGCCAGGGCTAGAAACCACCATCCCTCCCAGGCGCCTCGTGAGCGGCTGGTCACAGGGAGAGCCAGTAGCAGCTCTGCCCCATGTCTGCAGTACATATATACATATATATGTGTATGTATATATATACATATATATACATACATATATATGTATATATATATATACATACATATATATATGTCCACTTCTCTTTGACTAGGTACTTTTTTAAAAACTTTTCTGAATAAAAAAATGTTTAAGTAATTTGAATTTGGGGCCAAGAAGTATTTATCAAATAATTGTAGTATACATAGTATTTCTACTACATTAGGCCACCAATTTTATTGTTTATCTCATATTAAGATGCTTAATATGCTAAAATAGTAAAATAAATTTTGACTATAGTCTATATTGTGGTTGGCTTTTTTATATTTTTTATTTTTTATACCACATATTTTTATATTTTTAATTTTTATTATACCATATACATTACAAAACTGTTCATGGTTGGGTTTCAGTCATACAGTGTTCCAGCACCCATCCCTCCACCAGTGTCCATTTCCCACAACCAATGTCCCCTGATTCCCTACTCCTCCCCCAACTGCCTCTGTGGCAGGCACTTTGCCTCTCTCTCTCTCTCTCTCTCTCTCTCTCTCTCTCTCTCTGTCTGTCTCTCTCTCTGTCTCTCCCTTCTCTTACATACTGTGGCTTGCAATATATACATTTATAGGTTATCATGTGTTTCCCTTTGCCTATATTCAATGCTTAGTTCTGGCTGGTATAATCATTTCCAACAATTATTAGCACACTTTTCTATTCTCTGTCTTACCTAACCTCTGATTCCCACATACTTTCAGTAGATTCCACCCATTCACAAGACCTCCTGATCCATGTTTTGCCTGGCTTTGGATATTGTTATACTATTTTTAATATCCCTCAATAAATGTAGTCATTCTATATCTGTCCTTTTCCCTTTGTCTAATTTCACTCAGCATGATCCTCTCCAAGTCCATCCATTTATATGCAAACTCCATAACTTCATTTTTCATAATAGCTGCATAGTATTCCATTGTGTAGATGTACCAAAGTTTCTTTAGCCAGTCATCTTTTCTTGAGCACTCTGGTTGTTTCCAGATTCTTACTAATGTGAATAGTGCTGCTATAAACATAGAAGTGTAGATGATGTTTCCACTGTGTATTTTTGGTCTCACAGGATATATTCCCAGGAGTGGTGTCGCTGGGTCAAATGGGAGCTCAATTTCTAGTTTTTGGAAAAATGTCCATATTGTTTTCCCAAAAGACTCTACTAGTCTACATTCCCACCAACAATGGATGAAAGTTCCCTCTCTAACCATATCCATCCAGCAGTTGTTCTTGCTCTTATTCTGACTTTAGGATCCAATTTAGGTATCACTTTGTCATGAATTCTTTCCTAAAATCCAGACTTGTTTGTTTGCATTCATCTATAATATTTTAATATATAAAATGTTAAATACTAAAGAAAATTTTAATATAAATTTTAATTATAAAATGTTATGTAAGAGAGGTAATTTGTAATATATATTTATTTAAGAGAGGTAATTTGTAATATATATTTATTTACTTGTATATAGTATATATTTGTAATATTATATATTAAGGCACCATAACTTGCATGGTTATTCTAGTTGAGTTTCAGGTGTACAATGTTCAAGCACCACACCCTCCACCAGAGTCCCGAGGTTCCCTCCCACCCCAAACCTGCCTCCTTTATAGGCACATTTTTAAGTTTGGTTGTTGTAGTTTGGATTTTGTGCTTTAATATTGGTGGCTGTGTAAAATAGATATTCCCTGTGTAAAATACGTATTCCTATGTAAATACATATTCCTCTCTACTGTGCTCAGGTCCCCTGATCCATACCCAAGTTGCTTCCTGCCTATCACTCTTATTCCTTCTCTTTCCTGTTTCTCCCCCTCCCTGTACCGTTCTCATTTTTATGATCTAGAGTCAAGTGTAATCTGGGTATCCCCTCTGATTCCTTGCATCCTCTCCCTGTTATTCTCTATAAATCACAGGTAAGTGAGACCATCTTGTATTTGTTCTTTGTCTGACTCACTTCAGCTTAATATTATATCCTTCAATTCCATCCAAGTTGTAACATATTGCATTATGCCGTCATTCCTTGCAGCTGCATAGTACTCTATTTTTCCTTTAAAATGCTTGGAACTCTGATGATTACTCACTTGATATTTCTCTTCTTCTATTCCTAAGTTTAGGGTTATATTTTTATTTGGACATGTCTAGGCCTAGAAGCAGGTGGAAAAATCATGATATTTTCACGAAAAACTTTGTCACTTTATGGTGCTTCTCAGTAATGTCACTTCCTCTGATGCCACATTTCTATTTTCTTTAATAAGAAAGTATATAGCTAAGTCACAAGATCATTTCTTTTATGTTGGTCTTAAGTTCTTAGCTGCTTTGGTTCTAGGATTTTAGAAGAATGCTTTCTGTGTCCCTAAGGAGAAATCTGGCTCGGAACTGTACTGTAGGGGCCAATGAGGTAGAGAGAGGAGAGGGTGAACTCCGGATAAATTGTGGCCTCTCTTCTTCCTCGACATACATAATAAAGGACACAGAACAACTGTGCTCTGAAGAGAGTGAGGAAACAGCACTCCTGCAAACAGTGTTTTCACACCTCTCTCTCTGAAGCTGGAGACATGCACCCTAGAAGATGTGTGTTTTGAGTTACTAACGGAATTAATTGGATAGCTCTACCTGGAAACTCAGCTGCTTACTCTTACAATAGCTTCTATCCACTGTACCCACTATCCATACTTACTGATCCATCAGCAAGGTTTGCTTATTTATCTACTCTTTCAGAAACCATTAGTTGAGCCCTAAGAAGGCTAATAGGAAATTAGTTGCCTGCATAATATGGACTATATGCATTAGAACCCTAATTTTGCCATGCATTAATTTTTTAGCCTTGGACCAGTTAACTTCTCTATTACCACAAGACTAGTCCACCATGCATGATTATCTGGAGAAAGTTCTTTAGTCATAATTCCAGTGTAAGCATTCCAGAGCTGGAGCTGTATTGGGTTTTGAAGTTTGGATCTGACTCTTACGTTTTACTTCTTTGAAAAAGTAAGAATTTATTGATAGTCAGTGGCAGAGCACAGGGCTTGCATTCGCGAGGCCCTATATTTGACCCCCTGGCACAAAACATACACATGTGTGCGCGCACACTCACACACACTCTCACACAAGTAAAATGGTGATTTGTTATTATTAGAAGAACTATATATCTAGTCCATACTTTGGCAGAGGTGAGAGAGAGATGCCATTTATACCTTTTATATGATAAATAACCTCTTTAAGCCCATTTGCAAACTAGGCATTGTGATTTAGTTTATGGTTTGTGTAATAGAAAGAGGCATCTAGAAACAGCAGTTATAAACTTCTCTAATGAATTGTATCTAAATATTTATATATAATGCATTTATAGGACAATATCTGTCTTACCAAATTTAAAAATCTTTGAAGCCATATAATTTTTTACATAAAAAAGTAAAACATATAGGGGCAGGAGAGAGTACAGAGGGTAAGGCAATATTCAACATTCATTGAATATTCATAATATTCATTTCAAAAATTACAACATCTAACATTTATTGAATATTCATTACATTATTAGAGCACTATTATAGGGACTGTCTTCCTCTTTTAAAAATTTTTTATTGTACCAATGTGAGATATACAATTATGAGGATGTTCATAATTGGATCTCTGTCATACAGTGTTTCAGCACCCATCCCTCCACCAGGACCCCATTCCCACCACCAATGTCCAAACACTCCCTCCCACCCAACCCCAGCCTGGCCCTATAGCAGGTACCTTTTCTTTCGCTTTCTCTCTGTCTGTCTCTGTATTTCTCTCTCTCTCTTCTCTTACAGCTTGTGGCTTGCCCTACAGATATTAACGTTTATGATGTAAGTCTCTAGGTGCATATTCAATAGTGAGTTCTATATGACATTATAATTCCCCATTCCCCATAAAACTCCCCAGTTTGTTCCAACTACAATGATCATTACAATGTATAAATGTGAAAGATCCTGGAAAGGACCTGGTCCTAACCTTCATTTTGTCTGTCTGTCATGTGGCGCAAAGTGGCCACATGCCGGCCCAGCTGTGGGTCTGGTTTGTCTCTTGTCCAGCTTTGCTGGCTTTGGAGGCTGTGAGCCCATAGCCACACCCACCAACATGGACGTGGAGGAATGGGGGGGAGGAACCCAAATCCCTGCTCCAAGTCCGGCAGCATGGCCACCCCACATGTGTCTGCTAACCCTAGGAGCTATGTTGGACTAAGCCAGGGGCTAAACCATTTACTGCCCTCAAACTCCATGGGCTGATCCAAGTGGGTCAAGCGGCACAGCTGTGGGTCTGGTCTATCTCTTGTCTGGCTTTGCTGGCTGTATTCTTCCTCTTTTAAGTAACTTCAACAACCCTATAAGGTAGGTGCTGCTCTTTCCTCCATGTTGTAGATGAGTAAATTGTAGAATAGAGAGACTAAATATTTCTAGAAGTAAGCTACTTATATCTGGTAATACTTGTAAAGAAGAAACCAACATGTAGGTGATCTGTGAATTGTGGGGAAAGAGCACCAAAAAAGTGAAAGTCCCTTAAACCAGAACTGGGAATTCAGAAAGAACAGAAATGTTAGGTTACATTCACACTACAAATTGGAGGACAGTTAATGTATGAGAGGGCAATACTTTGAGGACCTGGTAGAGGCAGACATGTAAAGGACATATAGAAGATACAATAATGCTGCTTGACTTGCTCAAACTTGAATGGAGATTGTGGAGAAGTATAAGGAGTACAAGGAGAAAAGACTTGGATCCGATAGAGTAAACAGTTTGAGGAAGGCTGTAACTGATAGTAGGGCCTAAAATAAATTACTAAGAATAATATTGTTTCTTAGAGCTCCTTTGAGAATCATTAGTGTCTAGAGGAAGTCATCATCCATCCACATAAGAGAGCAAATCATCATACATGGATATGAGAGATAGAGAAGAGGAATAAAGCTAATCCAACAATTTTTTGACATGATGTTTTTACCATCCCTAAAATACGAAAGAATTATAGACACTGGTTAGAAATTCAGGAAAGTAGGCATGGGAGCTGACTTCATAAAGGCTTGTGTGGGGCAGGCAACCAGAGTCAGTTACATAAAGTTTTTAGCCATTGTGTAACAAAAGAAATGTCTTGCTGCAGGGAAACTTGATGAATAAACTATTTGAAGAAGAAGAATCCATTTTTATTAGAGGAGATTGTTTTAGTGGGATTTTTTTATCGATTAATGAGTACAACTTTTTCTTTTTTTTTTGTATTAAGCCAAAGAAGCTTAATAAAATCTCCAAAGGGTAGAATTTCAGAACAACTTGTAATATGATTTTGACCTCATAATTGATCCAGACTCTGCAGTTTTACTTTCAAACATTTCTTTGGGAACTGAAGATAGACTACAGTATATAGGGCACCTTCCTTGCACATGGCCAACTGGCTTGAATCCTGGGCACTTTATATGCCCCCCCACGAATTCCCAGGAGTTATCCCTGAACAAAGAGATAGGAATAAACCCTGAAAACCACTGACTATGACCAAAATCAACATTTTTTAATTGCTTTTGGTGACTGCCACTTATTATGGCTTGGGAACAATATAATGGGAGATGCTGTTCACTGTTAATGGGAGGGACAAAACAATGACCTGGAAAGAAGAGGATTATGGAATAACTAGAGGCCTTTGGAATTAGAACTCCATGTGAGATCCGAATTAAAGTCACTGACTAGAATCTGTGCTCTTTACAACAGCATGATAATGAATTTTTTTAATTTCTCAGAATCTTTTTTGCTAATGATTTTCGAATGCTGATTATTAGTATTATAATAATTTACAGAATCAGTTACTAAAGTTAACATGGTAATCATCTCTCATGACTGTACTTGACTTGGTCACATTATTATCAGAGGTTGAGGAAGGAAGAGACTTAGGAAAAAATAGTTTAGTACAACTGGACAGGGCCCTCCTGAGGTTTCACATTTTTCCACTAAGAATGCTACTCTTATGTTTTTCTGCTCTTAACACTCTGATATCCCTTTCTTCTTTCCTTGTTTCTCTATTCTATTTTTCTTTGACAAAAATATTATTTATGTAAAAAAAGCTAAAACTATAAGAACTTTACAACAATTTTAGAAGAAATCACAGGGTTTATATTTGCATTCTTGGATTGGGTGGTAGTTTCTTAGACATGAAATGCAAAGCACAAATTGTACTGGAACATAATTAAAATATTGTGTTGCAAATGATAACATCAAGAAAATGTAAAACCAAACTAGGTAATTGGTGAAATATTTTCAAAGTAAGTTTTGGAAAAGGGATATGCACCAAGAATATAAACAAAACTCTTGCTATTCAATAAAAACAAACACATAAAACAAAGAGCCCTCAATAATGGAAAATGACTCTATAGAGTCATTTCCCCAGGGAGGATCAAAATTTGGTTAATAAACAAACATTAGTCACCAGAGAAATGCAAATTTGACATAAAGTGAGATATCCCTACCTACAGGCTGACTATAACAAAAGACAGTGACATGTGTCAGTCTGGACATGAGAATCTGAAATCCTCATACATTGTGGCAGAATTGTAAAAATGTCACTGCTTTGACAAATATTTGGTCCCAAAAATATTAAACATAGAGTGCCAGGCAGCCCCTGGGGTCCCCAACAGTATCAGGACAGAAGTTCTCTTCTACCTCCTAGGCCGCCGGGGAACAGATGAAAGCTCACGAGTCCGGCTCAGTTCCAAAAAAGCTTTTAATAGTACAAAAGTTCTGTGGCGGAGTGGTAGCACAGTGGGTGCGGCAGTTGCCTTGCACACAGCTGACCTGGGTTCCATCCTCAGCATCCCATATGGTCCCCGAGCACCACCAGGAGTAATTTCTGAGTGCAGAGCCAGGAGTAACCCCTGAACATCGCCAGGTGTGACCAAAAAGAAAAAAAAATGCTCTACCACCACAATCCAATACAATGAAAGAACTCTAGCTCTGGTCAAAACTAGACCATACACGAGAGCCCAAGTCTCCCATCAAAGAGGATCTGAGCAGAAAGGAGTCCTACCCAAAAAAGTGGTGAGTGCCTCAAGTCAAGTCCCCTTATATACACCAAAGTGATCCTAACTGTTGACAGGGAGGGTCCTGTCAACAAAGTACCCTAAACAACTTCTAGATAGTAGAAGAGTGTAGAAGGGTGGTGCCACACCCTATTATTGATATAAACAAAGGAGTATGCCAAGGACTAATCCCCTCTTCCAAGATTACCTCTTTTGTAAAACACTGGAGGCAGGGGCTGCTATAGAATAATCACTTGATCACTTGATCACTTGAATCCCGTTATTCATCGATTTGCTCGAGCGGGCGCCAGTAACATTTCCATTGGACCCTATCACGTGCCAATGTAGCCCAATGGCATCTGGTTGATTCAGGAATATGAAGAGCCTCAAACCGTTCCTTCAGGGTCTTAACAAGGAAGTCTGACCATCTTGTAGGTGGGCGGCCACGTGATCTTTTGACATCCCGTGAGATCCAGTCGGTAACAGCTCTAGTCCAGCGGTTGCTATAGAATAATGCAGCTTAATTTCATGGGCTCATGTAATCTAGATGGTACCCACAAGGTGCTTCTTATTTATTATGTGCACCAGGGTGATTCTAAGTATCCTGTTCTCTGTATAATGAAAGGGCCACACTCGCCTGCTAGAGGGAAAGCTAGTATGATCCTTCCTGTAATCTAAACAATAGTCTCAACATAGCCAGGGTGACAGTCTCCTGGCAAATTCTAACTGTTCCACGCTGGGTGCAGTGGGTATAATAAGTCAGAAGTTATTCAGAGTCAAGGTGATTTCTGTAACTGCCACATCCACTATCAGTGTTTACATAGAAGAGAAATCTCATTAGAATGAACACTGACTTAAGAACATATAAATAGATTAAGCTGTGAGTAAATAAAACAGCAAAGCTCCCATGCTAACTAAGCCTATCATCCAACAATAGAGTTGCCATATGACCCAACATTTCACCCCTAGAAAAATGTTCAAGAAATTTTAAACCACGTTTACACTAGCACTTATATGGGTGAATGTTCATCACTTGATCACTTGAATCCCGTTATTCATCGATTTGCTCAAGCGGGCACCAGTAACATTTCCATTGGACCCTATCACGTGCCAATGTAGCCCAATGGCATCTGGTTGATTCAGGAATATGAAGAGCTTCAAACCATTCCTTCAGGGTCTTGACAAGGAAGTCTGACCATCTTGTAGGTGGGCGGCCACGTGATCCTTGACATCCGTGGGATCCAGTCGGTAACAGCTCTAGTCCAGTGGTTGTCTCCAAATCGCATTACATGTCCAGCCCATCTGATTTTCAATGCCTTAGCAAATGAGACAGCGTCCCTGATTCTGGAAAAGCGACAGAGGTCAGAACTCTGCAGCTCGTAAGATCACACAACAGATTAATCCAGTCTCCAGCCAGGCTTGTCAGAAACCCAGCTTACAAGGACCCACCCTGCAGAGACCCGCCGTTCAGAGGAAAGTATTTCAAGCCCAGGAATGCTTGAGCCACAGACACAGATACACCCGGCAGAGCAGAAACCAGCTTTCCCCGTTGCGACGGCCTCTGTGCGGCTGCACGATTTACCTCCAAATTACCATGAATATTCTACCCACCCCTCTAAGAGAGCCCCACAAAGTAATGAGAGTATAGCGCCCGCCGAGCCTGGCCTGGCTGTATGACGCATGTTTGATATACCAAAACCAGTAACAAAATGTGAATGTTCATAGAAAAATTATTCATAATAGATATAATGTGCAGTAGAAGCAAAGATCCATTAATTTATGAACATATAAATAATTTATATACATACAGTAGAATATTTTTAAACCCTTAAAAGTAATGACACATTGATACATGTTATTAATATAGATCTTATTCAGTATGTAGTTATATAGTTGGTGGATTTCAGGTATAGTTATAAACATTGAATGTGCATATTAATTCATATCTCTTTTAAAAGAAGAAACTTCTAAAAATCTTTAGATAATTTGCTTTCCTTCCCAAGAAATTATGATTTAAAAATTGTAAAAATAAAATTTTACCCAGTTTTCTCTATTTTGTCTTAGATATAATCTGTTAATTAAGTGCTTTTTTTCTGTTTTCTAAATTGTTTTGCTTCATGCCCCAATATAATTTTGTTTCTCTGGCTTATTTACCATAGTTTTGTATTAAAGGACAATTACTTTGAGGAAAAAATAGATGAATTCTGTTTTCCAGATTGTTTTTATTTTATAGGAAAAGCAGTTTCCAGTACCTTTACTACAATAAATTAGAGAATAGAATATTAATATGCACCACAACATGTTGAATCAGCCTCTTCTTTCTTCACTTCTTGATCACTTGAATCCCGTTATTCATCGATTTGCGTGAGCAGGTGCCAGTAACATTTCCATTGGACCCTGTCACGTGCCAATGTAGCCCAATGGCATCTGGTTGATTCAGGAATATGAAGAGCCTCAAACGGTTCCTTCAGGGTCTTGACAAGGAAGTCTGACCATCTTGTAGGTGGACGGCCACGTGATCTTTTGACATCCCGGGGATCCAGTGGGTAACAGCTCTAGTCCAGCGGTTGTCTCCAAATCGCATTATATGTCCAGCCCATCTGATTTTCTGGCTTCTGGAAAGGATTCAGCATAATCGACCATATCCACACAGTAACCAAGCACAATGAGGTTTGTAGGGAGTACAAGATGCCGCTCTGTCTCATGTTCATTGATTTATAGAAAGCCTTTGATTCTGTGGAGACTGAAGCAGTCATCGAAGCCCTAGCCAAACAGGGTGTTCAAACCCAATATATCAAGATCCTTCATGAGCTGTATTACGGATTCACCACCAGGACCTCACCATTCTACAAAGAAGTGATCATTGATGTCAAATGAGGGGTTTGACATGGTGATACAATTTCACCAAAACTCTTCAGCGCCACCTTCAATAACATCATGCAATAATTAGAATGGGAAGGAATGGGAGTGAAGGTAGATGGTCGGCAACTACACCACCTCCGCTTCGCATGATATCATTCTAATAACACCAAACATTAGCCAAGCGGCGCAAATGCTGGCTGACTTCGACCGAGAATGTGAAAAGATAGGTCTACAGCTGAATCTAAAGAAAACTATGTTTATGAAAAATAAACTAGTTCCTGAGGCCTCATTCACTCTCAATGGAACAAACATCTCTGAATGCAGCAGTTATGTGTACCTAGGTTGAGAAGTCAACATGATGAACGACCTAAAACCTGAGCTGCGCAGGAGGAAGAGGGAGGCATGGAATGCCTTCAAAGGCATCGAAGAAATAGCTAAGAGGACAAAGAGCCTCCGGCTCCGGGCACATCTCTTTGACTCCACCGTTCTCCCTGCATTAACATACGCCTCAGAGACCTGAGTCCTACAAAAGCAGGATGAGAATGCTATTCGGGTCTCCCAGAGAGGAATTGAAAGAGCTATGCTTGGAATATCATGTCTCACTCAAGAGAGAAGGAATCCGGAGTTCTGACCTCCGTCGCTATTCCAGAATCAGGGACGCTGTCTCTTCTTTCTTATTCAATAGTATTCGTACAGATTTAGAAGTTTTCTATCTTTGTCTAAATATATTAGCAAACTGTTATCTGATCTTAAGATTATTTGTCCAAGATATTTTTTAGGATTCCTGGGAAGACAGATGTCTGGAGTTTTCATTTCTTTGTTCCACTCAAGATATATACACTGTAGATAACTCAGTTCAGTGTAGGTAACTCAGTTCAGGGAAATTTACCCCTAGAAAGACCCTGAAAATTTTGTATTTCGGTTCTCCTTTCTTTGAATCCTCTTTAAAGAAGAGGTCCATAGTCTATGTAAGGATGACCTAGGTTTCCTGGTTGGTAGTCTAAAATTAGCTTTACATTTTGATAAAGAGAATCCCATTTAGTAATTTTATTTACCATTTTATGTCAATGTATATATGTCATGTTCTACTTTTATACCATTCATGCAATCATTTCTCATCTTTAGAATAATAATAGCTCGCTATTGCTATCCTCTTATATCAATGAATAAACCATAGCTCAAATTAACTTAATTTCATGAGGTTGCATGGCTAGCATATGTGGAACCAAGATCTTTCTAACTTCAAATTTTATGCTCTCTACTTAGCATGAGTCCTTTGGCCATGACTATTTCTGTGTTATTTTTGGGACCTAATAGGACTATGGAAACACTCACTTAGATATGAGGATCCTTTATTTTGTTAGGTCTCCAGCATTCTTCAGCAAGCAACTTCGTTTCTGCACCTCTCTTCTTTTTCTGACTTGCCTCATGACCTAGCATGACTCCATCTTCTCTGACTGTTCCTACCATGAGTGAGCTTTCTCCCTTTAGTTTAATTTGGGAATCTTATTTAGTCCATTTATTTGCCACAAAAAAAAGACCACAGATGTTTTTTTTCTGTTTCAGTGTTTTAATTATACACTGCAGGTGCAGAGTTGGGTATGAAGACAATGTAGCATATGAAAGAACAAGTGAAGAGGAGTCAAAGCACCAGATTCTTTTTGGAATTCATTTTTGCTTAATGGTCTTGCTCCTCGGTTATCTGTAAGTGGTTGAAACTTTTTTTACTTCCCCGTGTCCCAGCCATCCTGTGATTTAGGAAGATATTCTCCTGAAGAACCTACTGCTGTGCAGTCTGAGATCCCGGATGTGGTCAGCAAGAATTATAGTGTGTTTCCCTCTCTGGACTTTATTAATACCAGGCCTACCCATATAATTCTATAATTTCCCTGACCAGCCCTGTACTTTCTAGAGATGCTTCTTTTTGTTTATTTGTTCTCTGAAATGACTAGGCTAACCTAGACAGATACATGTTTCTCAGATATGACTCCTGTCCTGAAATGGAGTGTGGTGAAGATTTCATTTTTGTCACTTATTGGCTTGAGGGTTGTTAACTTTGTGATCACTTGATCACTTGAATCCCGTTATTCATCAATTTGCTCGGCGGGCACCAGTAACATTTCCATTGGACTCTACCATGTGCCAATGTAGCCCAATGGCATCTGGTTGATTCAGAAATACGAAGAGCCTCAAACTGTTCCTTCAGGGTCTTGACAAGGAGGTCTGACCATCTTGTAGGTGGGCGGCCACATGATCTTTTGACATTCTGTGGGATCCAGTCGGTAATGGCTCTAGTCCAGCGGTTGTCTCCAAATCGCATTACATGTCCAGCCCATCTGATTTTCTATGCATTGGCAAATGACATCTCTAAATTTTCTTTGAAGAGTTATAAATTATATGTAACATAAGAGCACATTGTTAAATGCCTCTTTTGTGTTAGTGTTAGAATTTAGTGTTAGAACCCTGGATGATTGTGAACCTGTGATGATACCACTTTATTAAAAATATCATGCTGTTCTCTTAGATGGAAAGAAAACTCAGATGTTCTAGAGCTAGATCATATTTGAGCTAGATTTGAATTGTAGCCCCCTGCTGATTCATTTCCAAATTAAACAAGCACTCTCAAATTTTTTACCTACTTCTTCATCTACACATATTGAACATAACCCTTAATTTTCAGGGTACTTGTTAGGAGTAAAGTAAACCAAGCCTCGTTTTTCTTGAGTACTTTAATGTGGCACGAAGAGTACAGGCTAAACTCTTGTTATGTGAATATCCTTCAGAATTATCCTAGCAGCTTTTTGAGACTGTTTTTATTGTCAATTTTGCATGTTAGGAAACTAAGATACAGAAAGATTAATTTGCCCAAGATTACATGACTAGTAAAGGCAGAGGTGGGACTTGTTATCTAAATCTAAGCAATTTGTGTCAGAAAGAATATGAATTAAAAAGAGATCAAATCATAACCTCTAAGTGTATGTATTACAATCAACAATATCTAAGAGAAGAAGAAGAAGAAGAAGAAGAAGAGAGAGAGAGAGAGAGAGAGAGAGAGAGAAGAAATAAAGAACCTGCCACAGAGTCAGAGTAAGGGAGGGAGAGGAAATCGGGGACATTGGTGGTGGGAAATGGGCACTGGTGGAGGGATAGGTGCTGGAACACTGTATGACTGAAACCCAAACATGAACATCTTTGTAATTGTATACCTCACGGTGATATAATAAAATATTAATAAAAATGTTAAAAATAAAAGAGATCAATAGGACTGAAGTGATAGCACAGCAGGTAGAAATTTGGGTTGCATGAGGCTGACCTGTGTTTGATCCCCTGGCATCCCATATGGTCCCCTGAGCATCTCCAGGAATAAATCCTGAGTAACCCTTGAGCATCACTGGGTGTGACCCAAAAAGCAAATAAAAAGAGAGATAAAATATATGTTAAAAAGTAAAATAAAGAGATAAAACAACAAATAAAAGAATCTATAATTGAAAAATTGATAAAATATAAAATCTAAAAAACTTTCTATGCTGTCTAGTACAAATTGCTTCTGTTTGTTGAGGATAACTTAACATGTTGACTTTATAAAGAACTATATGAATACAAAGTATTATTGTCATGTTTAAGACTGTGTTTTATCATCACAAAGGAAGGATGCCTAACAAGCTGTTTGCATAGCAAAAGGGAGTAAAATTTGTTATTTACCTGGTTACTTTGAGCAAGTTAGATGACTGCTTTTGACCACGTGGCTCTAGGTGATTTATTTTAAGAGGCCTACCTAAATTATTCACATGGAATGTCTATACTTATTACATTGACCAGATAAAAATTGCTAGCACAACTTCCCACTTGTGCTGACTGTGAGTAATAGTGGTCTCAAAGGAGAAGTAGCTTTCTTTGAGATGTGGGTATCCTTACATAGATATCAGTGTTGGGGATGGGAGGGAAGTAGAGAGGTCAGATGTGCTTCTGTCCCCACAGGATATGCTATTTTCAAATCTCTAGAAGTCTTTTCAGAAAAGAATGTCCCTTTAAAGGGCATATAACCAGTCTCTAGTACAAGATCAGAAATTTTCTACAATGCTTTGTTGAAAACAACAGATACCCCTGAAGGCCTATAAGAGTTCTCTACCCTTCCTTAGTAACCCATTCCATCTTACTGAGCTAATGAAGGAGACATTAGTAGAGTTTTGGATGAGATTCGGTATCTCACAGAGAAACTAAAATGAGTAGAAGGGTATTAGTTTTATTTATAGTCGGTTGGATTTTCAAGAGGGAGTTAATCTAAGGAGTGACAAAATCAAGCCAATTTGATATTTTATGTTCACTTGAGTTATTATGACAACAATAATTTAATAGCAACATTCATGACATTCATTGTTAGAAAATTCTAAAGAAACTGAAACATCCATAGGAAATATAAAAAAAGGCTTGATAAATAAGTTTATTAGTTATTTCTTTTAATCTTTTATAAACAACTTCTTAATAAGTCTTTTAAACAACTTTATAAATTGTTTCTTCAACTTTATCAGTTGTATTTCCTCTTTGATTTCTTTTATGACTTGCTGGTTGTTCAGCAGTGAGCTGTTTAGTTTCCAGGTACTTGGTATTGGTCTCTGTTTTTGTGTACAATTAACTTCTATTTTCAGTGCATCATGGTCTGAAAAATAGTTGGCACAATTTCTATCTTCTTGATTTTATGGAGGTATGATTTATGGCTCAGCATGTGATCTATTTTGGAGTATGTTCCATGTGCACTAGAGAAGAAAGTGTATTCAGCTTTTTTGGGGATGAAATGCCCTGTATATGTCTACCAGCCCTCTTTCTTCCATCTCTTCTTTTAGGGCCAGTATTTCCTTGGTAAGTTTCAATCTTGTTGATCTATCCAGGGTTGATAGAGCAGTGTTGAAGTCTCCAACTACAATTGTGTTGCTGTCAATGTCTTCTTTGAAGTCTATTAGTAGTTGTTTTAGGTATTTTGCTGGCCCCTCGTTGGGTGCATATATGTTTAATAGCGTGATTTCTTCCTGATATATGAATTCCTTCACTATTGAGAAGTGACCTTCACTGTCCCTTCTGACCTTCTTTAGCCTGAAGTCTATGTTGTCAGATACCAGTATGGCCACCCCAGCCTTTTTTGGACTGGTTGTTTGAGTGAAGGATTGTTTTCCAGCCTTTTATTTTGAGCCTATCTTTGCTCCGATTGTTCAGGTGTGTGCCTATCTTTGCTCCGATTGTTCAGGTGTCTTTCTTGAAGGCAGCAGAATGTCGGATTCAATTTATTGATCCATTTTGCCACTCTGTGTCTCTTAACTGGTGCACTTAGACCATTGACATTGAGAGAGGTTATTGTCATGGGATTTTGTGCCATCTTTCTGTATAGGTTGGTTGTTCTTTTTGGGTTATGTCTGGTCTTATAGTAGATCTTTCAGTACTTCTTTTAAGGTTGGTTTTGATTTTACAAAGTTCCTAAGCTATATAAGTTGTTAATAAAATATGCAGTTAATGGAATGTTATGATAGAAAAAGGAATCAAGCAGTGCTCCTAGATCTGACTTGTTTGAGCCAGAGATAGGGTCACCAAAATGGGGAAGAAGAGCATTCATTGGATATGCCTGCACATTCCTGAGAAATGTGTCGATAAGTTAGATCAAACTATTCAGAACTTTTTTTGCTTCTTTTGTGTCACACCAGGTGATGCTCAGTGGTTACTCCTGACTCTACACTCAGGAATTACTCCTGGTGATGCTGAGGTGACCATAAGGGATACTGGACTCAAACCCACATCAGCTGTGTGCAAGGCAAACACCTTACCCACTGACTTACTGCTTTGGCCCAATTCAGTATTCTTAAACTTCAAGAAAACATGAACATTTGTGACAATTTATTAATATCAGAAACAACTACAAATAAGTGGTAGTATGAAATCAAGGTGATGATTTAGTGTTTCTCCTCTCCTCAATTTATCACCACTGTACAGCCATTGAAGAACTTGAAGAATGTTCCAGTCTCTAGGAGAAGAGATGGTGTTTGAGTCAAGGTTTGCCAGATTCCTAATTTCTTGCTTTAACAGGACCATGAGATTCTTGTGACCAGAAGCAAATAAAAAAATTACTTGTTCTGTTTACTGCACCTGCTTCCTGTCCACAAGTTGTCATGGATCCAGTGGGTTTATTTTTTTCTGATCATCGACAACACGCATTGAACACAGATCTTATGTTGGTTACTATGCTGAGTTTATAATTGTGAGTAAAGTAAACATGGTCTCTGAACTCTTGGAATATGTGGTTTAACTGTGTTATAGTTGCTAAAGTGACCAGATGACTGGAAATTGGATATATCCATTATTGTGTTCTGGAGTCACCAAAAGTTGATAGGGCAGACATTCGAAGTCTGGAGAGAGACTCTCAGACATGGGGCAGAGCTGCTACTTGCGCCTCCCTGTGCCCAGCCACTCATGAGGCACCCGGGAGACATGGCGGGTTCTATACCTGGCCTGCCACCCCAGCAGAGCCTCACAACAAGCCAGATGACCCCTCCCCCGACTCCATGGGGGGCGCCGTTTCCAATCCGGACTTCTTTCTAGTCACAACTCCACCCAGCAGACCAGTCTATCACAGTCCGGACCATCCACACCCACCGTGCAGCAGTTTTTTTTCAATCCAGCCCAGGTATGCTGAACCAGAGACTCTCAGACATGGGGCAAAGCTGCTACTTGCTCTCCCCTGTGCCCTGCTGCTCATGAGGCGCCCGGGAGGCATGGCGGGTTCTAGTCCTGGCCTGCCACCCCAGCAGAGCCTCACAACAAGCCAGATGACACCCCCTACTCCATGGGGGCCACCGTTTTCCACATCTGGACTTTTTTCTCATCACAACTCCACCCAGTAGACCAGTCTATCACAGCCCGGATCATCCACACCCACCCTGCAGCAGTTTTTCTTCAATCCGGCCCAGGTATGCTGAACCAGAGACTCTCAGACATGGGGCAGAGCTGCTACTTGCTCTCCCTGTACCCAGCCACTAATGAGGCAGCTGGGAGGCATGGCAGGTTCTAGCCCTGGCCTGCCACCCCAGCAGAGCCTCACAACAAGCCAGACAACCCCCCTACTCCATGGGGCCCGCCATTTTCCACATCCGGACTTCCCTCTCATCACAACTCCACCCAGCAGACCAGACTATCACAGCCCGGCTGGCGGGCTGCATTATTGCTTTATTTAGAGGTGACTACAAGGGTATGCCACCCGCACGGCAAGCCTGGCAAGCTGCTCGTGTCATATTTGATATGCCAAATACCAGTAACATTTATATTAGGTCATTCCCATGACATAATATAATGGTTTGAGGCTCTTTATGTTCCTGGAGCAAGCGGATGCCTTTGGGTTCTACTAGCATGAGACAGGACATATGGAGATATTACTGGTTCCCGCTCTAGCAAATAGATGATCAACGGGAAGATAGTGATAGTGATAGTGTTCTGGAGAGAGACAAGGATAGAGGATAAGATTTTGAAGATTTTACACTGAAAGTTGAATATGTCATGAAAACTATGTGGTTCATATGCATCATTCTACTTAGACCCCAATAACTCTATGACATAATATTATATTTTAAAATTAATAAACTAGAGTTCTGAGATAGTTATTTCTTTAATATTTCATATTTTGTGAGCACTGATAGATCCTATTTCACCAAACATGAAACCCTTTAATGTCCCCCCATCATATCACACATTTAAAACCCATACAACTCAAAGTTATAAAGCTCTAAGCTAAGTCTACTGACCTGAAATCAAGGTTTTGAAACTTGAACTTCAAGGATTGTCTGAACAAGACACTTGAATTCCCTGTTACTAGATATATAGGTTATCATATATGCACGCAAGTTCTTCTGGGAGATGATTTATAATTTCCACCAGATTTTGAGAAGTGGTTCTAACCTCATATAGGTCTAGAAACAACACTTTATACTGCATCAAAGGCTTCATTCTCTTTCTTTTTATTGCCACCTGCAGTTAGCTGTTTGTCATTGAAGGCACTGTGGAATGCAATGGTAGATCATGGAATTGTTAAGCAAGAGTTCCTAATACCAGCCCTAATCATGCCCCTAACTTGAAAAGTGACCTTTCAGAGATCTCTTCTCAGGACTGTATGAGCCATCAGTAGTGTTAAGGATACTGTCTCTCCGCTGGACTTCAAAGCACACATTGCAGACATTTGGCAGACTAAGTGGCAGTATGCAGTGATAATCATTGAGACTAGTGATGGAGCTGGGAAGGCAGATCCCTGCTGTCAGGGCAATTCAGGAGATCATTTATTCAACCATATACAGCATGAATAATTCTTAAGGACTCTGAATACTTAGGTGGACAGCCTTCAAGGACACCTCCTCCAGACTTCCAGTTAATAGGAACCAGAATGCAGTTCTCTGGGTATTGAGTGGGTCATCTGTAACTTTAGCATGAATATGGCCCCAGTTGCAATGTGCTTTCTTCCTCTCCCAATGTCAAAATGTCTGTGCTTCCAAGTGACTGAATCAGGACAAAATATTTAATACGAGAAGTCAGCCTCCCCAAAGGCATTTGATCTGAAATTTCTTAAAAACATCTTAAAAGCCCTTCAGAAACTGGTTAGTATTTCATTACAGTCACTTAAAATAGATTTATTTTATCAAAACATCCTGTGAGAAACCCTGAAGGCGGGATGACTAACCCCCCCAGCGATTCTGACAGGACTGCCTCCTCACATTAGGCACCAGCATCTCTGGACAGCCCCGCCTGCACAATGAGGGGCACAGCTGTCACAGGCATCCCTCAGTGCCTCCAGAGCTGTGAGCAGAGGAGGCGGCAAAGCTTGTCAGAAGCCTTGGGAGGTGACATCTATAGCACCAATATGGAGAGAATGAGCATATATTGAGAGTCTGCCGAAAGTCAGGCCCTTACCTGGAGATCTTGCTTGTTCAATTTGACAGACTTCACAGTAGTCATGTAAGGTAGTGGTAGTCTCTCTTGTCTGTAGTCTGGAAACTGAGGCTCAGTCAGCATCACGTAAAAAATACAACCTAGGTCTAGTGCAAAGGCCAATGTTTTTCTTTTTTCCACTGAAAATGATTCTTTTTTTTTGAGAACTCGGTTCTTTAAAAAAAGAAGAATAATAAAAATAAGATTTTAGAAGAATTATATAATGAATACATGTTAGTATAGGGGGAAAAAGGAAGCCAATATTTTTCTACCATCTTGATAATTAAATTATTCATTGGCTCTTGACATTTTGCCCTATTTTGGTATTTCTTAATTACCTACTGAACTAAATTTTCTCAATCCCCTACTACGCATGTAAAATGCCTCTTCTGTTTTCAACTTAAGGAAATACATCAATTCTAATGAAGCCTCAGCACATCAGAAGGCTATTGCAGGTTCCAGCATAGGGCAGAATTTGTGGCCTACTCTGACCACTTAGCAGTAAGATGATATAAGAAAAGCTACTTTGGTGAAAGAAATTGTTACTACCCTGTAAAAGTTTCATTGCTGACATTAGATACAATGAAACAATAATGTGGATGTTTACCATAATATGTTAATGACTGTACATATTAAGGAAACACTAGAGAGACTAGAAGAGGTAGCCTTACTCCACACCAGTGGATAGTGTGACCATATGTAAATAATTGTTTATGCTGCTAAATCAGTATAATTATCAATAGGGTTCTTTTTAGATTTGAAAGAGCCCTGACATAGGTGACAAATTTGATGACCACCAGAATCACTGGTCATATATGATTAGGTTGCTCTGAGTAAGCAGCAGAACAATCGAACAATCAAAGAGATTCCCTGTAGGAATGAACTGCTTATGGGCTGGTAGGGCAGCTCATTCTCGAAAACCCACTGATGAGAGATCATGTCAGTGACTAACACATAATAACTATAAAGTCATTAAGATTCTGTACTTGGAGAGGCCATGTGGGATAAGTTGGAAGTAATGATGTATCTTGTCACTTGATGAGAACCTGGACAGCCTCCATCCCTCGGTGAAGGGCATGCTTGGAGATAACATTTGGAAACTCAGAGCCAGGAAATGTGGAGCTATGTTCTAAAACATCAAACATTCCTTATAGATTTACTTTTATTTTTGAATGAAGTATAGTTGATATATAACAGTGTCAGGTGTATAGTATGATTCAGTATCAGCATGCCTTGTGAAATGATCACCACAGTAAGTCTAGATTACACATCACTTTACGTTCATAAACACATATATAAACAAGAGTTTTTGTAATGAGAACTGTTAAGATCTAACTTGCCTGGCAACTTTCAAATATGTGTTATAATTGCAAATATGTGAAAGTTATTAACTAGCTTTCATGTTGTACATTATATTGCCATGACTTATTCTTTATGTGACTTGTTCAATTTGTCACAACTTACAAATATGTGGAAACTATTAACTAGATTTCCTGTTATAAATTGCGTCCCTATTCCTTATTCTTATATGACAGGAAGTTTATACCTTTTGACCAACTTCATTACCTATCTGTTCACTTCTAACACTACACCATCTCCATAGACATTCATTTTTCTCCATATCTACAAACTTATTATTGTGGTTTTATCTAAATTATATGAGTGAAATCATGACATTTGTCTTTCTCTGACTAATTTCACTTAACATAACACTGCCAGTATCTATCTACATTGTTTCAAATGGCAAGATCTCCTTGTCTCTCTCTGTCTCAGTTCTCTGTCTCTCTCTGTTACTCTGTCTTTCTCTCTGTCTCCCTTTCTCACCACCCCCTTCTCTTTTTTTTGGCAATGAACCCAGGGCTTTATACATTTGAGCCATGTGTTCTACCACTTAGTCACATTAGAATCACAGGAATCAGAATCTCATAAAAGAGAAATAAAGAATAGATAAATTAAGTAAATAATAAATAAATAATAAAGAGTTCCTTTTTATTGCAGGGTGTTATTTTGTTGTGCGGAAGCAGATAAGGAAAGGGAGGGCAGGGAAAAAGAGAGGAAGGGAACAAGAAATAGAGCATGGGGAGCAGATATTCTTTTTAGTTAGTGTTTTTGCTTCCTTTGGAAATTAACTAAAAGTGAGATTGGATCATGTGATACTTCTGCTTTTAATTTTTAAGGACCTGTCATGTTATTTTCCAGTGACTGTAAATATTTACATTTCTACCAACAATGCATGAGGATTCTCTTTTCTATATCCTTTTTTCTATATCTCTTTTTCTATATCTTTTCCAATATTTTATTTTTAATAATTATTATTTTAAAAGGTGTTGCACTGTTATTAATTTGTGTTTCACTTTTAGTGATTAAACATCTTTGTATTCAACTAGTTTCATCTATTTATCTCCTTTGCAAAAATATTTATTCATATCTTGTATACATTTTTTCAGCTTGCACTATATATATAACAGTATATATTTGTTGTCTGTTAGTTTAGTTTATAATTAATTTTTATTATATCTTAACATAGTTAAAATAGTGTTAATCTTTATGGTACTGATGTATATAGTCTACCACACTACCACCATACCTTCTACCATTGTTTTTATCTTACATCTAGTTGATTTATTCTTCCCCCTCATGTCTGCTCCCAGTATTTAGCAATGTGAGTTTTGTAATGCAAGACCAAGTGCTTGCCATCATCCAATATTGCCTGTTCCCTTGTTCTCTCCCCCCACACACACACGTTACAGATGATTTAAGTCATCCAGTATTTGTCATTCTCCCTGTGATACATTACAGAAAACTGAAAGATTTCATCTTTCCTTACAACAAACAAAGCTGCCTACCATCGTGGTTTTCTTTTAGGACTTTGTGTTTTCAGTTCTTACAACCAAGTCTCTAATACTTTTGAGTTATTTTTAAATGTATGTTGCAAAATGTTTGTATTTCATTGGATATGTAGACCATGATTTCTTTATTCATTTCACGTTTGGATTGTTACCATACCATGTCTGATGTATTAAGTGCTGCAAGGAACATTGGTGTGCATATGTCTTTTCAAATTATTTTTGTTGTATTTGGGGGCAGTGGTAGATGTCAGGAAGTGAAATTGCTGGATCATATGGAAGCTCTGTACCTCAGAGGCACCTTCAATTATTTGATCCATTTGTAAAAATAATAAAAATAAACAAATTTTACCTCAACTTAAAATGATTTTATACAGCAAAAGAAACTTGGGCTAAAATAAAGACTTCCTACTGAATGGTAGAAAATATTTGCATATAATGTATCAGATAAAGTACTAATATTCAGAATATATAAAGCACAAAGCTCAACAACAACAAAATAATAATCCCTCTCCCATCAAAAGATGAGAATGGGAGAGAGATAGGGAAAGTAGATGAACAGACATATGAAAACATGTCGATGGACAGTAGGTATATGAAAAAAATGTTTGTTGTCACTTAATACCAAGAAACTACAAACAAAAATAACAACGAGCTATCATCTCACATCAGTGAGATTGACATATATCAGAAAGATTCCAAATATCACAGTGTTGATAGAATTAAGGTGAAAACCCCTCATTCACTGTTGATGGTTCAACTCTATGGAAACATTACAGAGATTTCTTATTTATTTTTAAATCCTATTTTTATTATTAAGTTTCATAAGTCCTTAAAATATTTTATATATTGACTTCTATGTATATAAATCATGTTTTCTACTATTCTGTAGGTTTTCTTTCATTATATATATATTAAATATATATTAAAGGGCTTCTGCATAGCAAAAGATATATTTATATATCTATATAGCAAAAGATATATATATATATACAAAAGATATACATATATATCTTTTTGCTATCAAAAGATATACATATATATCTTTTGCTATGCAGAAGATATATATATATCTTTTGCTATGCAGAAGTCCTTCAATAGCATGTATGTTGTAAAATGTTGGTCAGGTCTCCTTATAACTTATTTTAATATATTTATATTCCCTACTCTCTCTTTTTCTCTTTCTTTTTCTCTTTATCTCTCTCACTTATTTTCCATAAGCCATAGAGGGATCAACTCAAACTTAAATCTCAACTCCTGTATCTCCTTTCAGTTCTCAATCCTCCAATTATCTTAGTGGATAAGAAGCTAAAGTCCTTTCGAAATTATGCAAAATCCTTCATAATCTTACCCCTATCAGTGCACTTGGACTCAATTTTCTTTATCCTTGACCTCTGACTTTATGATCCAGGCTTACCTTTATTGAGCATTTACAGTGTTCCAAGTACTGTGCCAACTATTTTATGTATATCAGTTATTTTAGTCCTAAGAACCATATGAACTGGGTACTACTGGCAACCCTAATATTTTACAACAGGAGAAACTGAGGCATAGTGGGATTAAACCCTTAATTCAAAATTTAAGAAGCCAAAGAAGTTTGGCTTTAAAACCTCTACTTTTAGCCACATATCATACCTCCTTTGGGAAGTATTTAGCCCATGCCAATCTTCTGTTAGGCACTAGAAGAGGGAGGAATAAGTGGATGACACAGAGTACGGAACATCATTTTCACATTCTTTTATTACATTGGTAATATTGTTCAAAAGTCTGAGGACGATATAATACAGAAGACAAATTGAGAGTTAAAATGTAATCGAATAGCCTGCTGGACAATGTAGGAATTAAATCAAAAAATCATTTTAAAAATTAAA
Organism: Cryptotis parvus; assembly: GCA_021461705.1. Classification (NCBI taxonomy): domain Eukaryota; kingdom Metazoa; phylum Chordata; class Mammalia; order Eulipotyphla; family Soricidae; genus Cryptotis; species Cryptotis parvus. The sequence continues at coordinate 63,789 of JAJIBD010005561.1, read as the reverse complement.
TCTAAGGGAGGGATCTTTACTTCCACTTTAGGTTAATGAAGTTCATAATAACCAGAATTTTCCCAGGATCGTGCCATCTCTAAGTGACAGTGCCAGTACTTAGCTCCATGTTTAGTGAGCAAGTAAACAAAAAGGGACAAGAACCTCCCACAGAGTTCAAATGGAATGCAAAAGAGATAGGGACAGACACAGTATAGCGTATGGATGGTAGAGTGAGCAGCAGGATAGGAGAGAGGGAGCCTATGTTGTTTGTGAGTTGGAATATTTCCTTGGTCTTGGGAATAAATCCCTCAAAGCATGATTTTCTGGATCTCTTAGTGCCCTTTAGAGCAGCTTTTGACTCTGCTGCAACCAACTTCTCATTAGAATTCCTGAGCACTGCTTTCTGTTGCTAAGTGCACTATAATGAGCCCATAAGGACTAAAGAGGAGACAGCCTGCCACAGTGACATTCTGTGGAGGTTTCCTGGATACCTCCAAGATACCACAAGTGCATCATCTCCAGAATTCATTGATTTGTTTCCTCTACTGCCACAATGACTTTCTCCAACTCAGTCAGAGGGAATTCTATATCTTTTGCGTCTAGGATTTGCACTGGATCTAGGGACAAATGCTGAAATGGAAAGAACAGACAAGAGGAATTTGAAGCTCAGGTCCGTTATAGCTCCTGCCTATGAATAAAATAACACTCCTTCAATGGGACAGCAATCACAGTAATTTTTAGGTCTGGCCTCTGAAAATGGGCCTATTTTCTAAAGCTGTAGCTTTCAACTCTTCTTTTAGAGCAAATTGAAACACCCCTTATCTCTGCCATCATATGAAAAAAGAACTACTGTACACTAGGTTTCTAGAGCAGTGCCTTGTGTATAAAACACACTAGCAGAGGTTGATTTTCCCCCTCACAATAGCCCCATCTACCATTTGCTCATACGTATGTCTTTCAGTAATGTTCTGTCTCTTTATTTTTCTCTGCCTATCTCTGTACTCTCTCTCTGTTTCACTCTCTCTCTTTTCCTTCTCTGTCTCTCTCCCTTGCAATGTCTCTGGGAGAATAGGCTACAAAATCTGGAAACTGGTCTCATAGCTATCTGTAATCATCCTTATTTTCTTGCAAACTTTTCAATGAAGATGACGATTCTAGGTGACTTTCATAAGAAGAAGACCCTTGACTTTGCTTAACCTCCTTGCTTTATGTGTTTTATAAAACTTTATAATGGTGCTTTTTTTTCATATGAAACTTGTTCCTTTTGGAATTCAATTTGATGAATTGAATGTCATTTTGAGTTATGTTTTTGAAGAGTGAGCTATAATTGTCAACAGCTGGTTGCTATGATTTTGCAACTAAATATATTTCTTGTAGTTCTCACTTTACTGATCCTGAAAAACAAGGACTCAAGGTTTGTGACATTGGTTGAAGTCTTGATTCTGCATTTTCCCATTCTTATATTTCCCAATTTTCCCACAACAGTTTAATTGGACTGAAAGGTGAAAATCAGCTCTCATCTAACATTTTGTTCCAATTCATTCTAGTATTACTACTTTCCAATACAGCCAGGCTTGTCAGCCAGGCTTTGTCACTGTACAAAGTTACATGCACACACTGTACAAAGATGTAACTTTATACAAAGTTACATCTTTGTACAGTGTCTATAATGTATAATGTAAACTTATGTGTAGTGTGAGCAAATGTGTTTTTATAAGTATTTTATTATACCACTGTAAGATATACAATTACAAAGATGTTCATATTTAGGTATTGATCATACAGTGTTCCAGCACTCCATCCCTCCACCAGTGCCCATCTCCCACCACCAATGTCCCCAGTTCCCTCCCCCCTCCCCCCAGCCCACCTCCATGGAAGGTTCTTTATTTCTTTCCCTTTCTCTCTATCTCTTTCTCTTTTCCTTCCCTTCCAGACCACGGATTACAGAACATACATTAAAGGGTTGTCATGTGTATCTGTTTGCCTGTATTTAATGCTCAGTTCTAGGTTGGTATTAGTACTTTTGACAATTGTGAGCACACTGTTCCGTTTTCTGTCTTCCCTAGCCTCTGACTCCCACACATTTGTGATAATTTCCACCTTTGACAAAACCTCCTGATACATGTTTCATTTGACCTTGAATATTGGTATCTTAATATATACATATATATTTATGTCATGCAAATAGGTGAACAATTGTTTAAATAGCATATCTGCCTTTACTTACAAAAAAAGGATTCAAAACATTTCTAGTAATGGTTAAAGACTTATAGTAATCGTTTGATACCTTCACTTACTCCTCTGGCATATTTATGTCATTTTTCCTTTTGTTTTCTTCATTGCTTCATGCTTCCTTCTAAACCAGAATTTTACATATTGTACTAATTTCTCCTTATTTAATTGTGGACTAATTATGAAGATGAAATATATATCTGATTTATCACTCTATCTCCAGTGTTCTCATTATAGGATAGGTAAATATTTCCTATATGTTTGGGAATGCATTATACATGATCCTATCACTCGTTTACGGAATACATTCTATAGATCTGTGTAGTAAGTAATATTTTTATATAATTTCATTTCACTCAGTCTACTTGGCTAGCAATCTTTACAACATTTTATTATTCTCATATACATATGATAACCTATCAGTACTTGTGTTGCCATAAATAAATTTAGCCAGGATTTTGTCTCTTTAATTCCTTTTTTGGGGAACACCACGTATCCGGCCATTAGAGCCTTTGAATGCTGGAGTTGTTGAAGTTATATTGAGATTGGAAAAATAAATCAACCTAGACACTAGACAGTAAAAGTTTTGCCAAGAAAGCTATCCTTTTTATACTGAGTATCTCACATAGGGTGTATGCATCATGCTGAGGGAGGAAAGTATATTTAATGGAAGTCCAGCCCCTAAGACACTATGAAATGAGATGTTAGTCACTTGAGTAGGCACCAGTTACCACACATTTTAAATGATGGCAAAGGAACTCATTAGACTAGTTAGTGACTCTGGAATTTTGTCAAAACTTGGTGAAAAACCAAAGTCTTAGGGGGAAACTAGAAAGATAGATGTCTTCCCACAGAGCATCCCAAAGTTTTTAGAGAACCAGGAAATTGAGCCTTGTTTGGGTTGCATCATTAGTCAGTCTGATGGGAAGATTTTTGGATAGATAGGAGTAAGGTGATTCCTAGTGATTATTTCAATTGAAATGAGCAGCACTTGGTACTAGATACAAACCTTTTCCTATCAGAGGAAAGATAAATTGTTAAGATATTAGTGTTTGTGTCCAAAGGAAAAACTCATTGTATTATTGTAGACAAAACACATATCTGAGTAAGCATAATGAAAGGTTAAAGGGTCAGTCTGTGAGAACATCCTTGTTGATGCTACTGGGGATGAGGGAGAAGGTTGATCTGAGCCAAAGGGTTGTTTCTTGTCAAGCCACATGAAATTTTTTCCCAGTACAGTGGGTAATACACACTAGATCGTCAAGAAATTTAAAATTTAAAATTTTTTAAAATTTTATTTTATTGTATTTAAATTGTATTTTATTGTATTTGTATTGTATTTTATTGTATTAAATTGTATTTGTATTGTATTTTATTGTATTTAAAATTTCTCTGCTTCCAATATTAAATTTTCGATTTTATTTTATATTTTGGAGTTTAGGGGGCCAGTCACTGTGATCATGGACTGCTTTTGCCAGTGCTGAGGGATTGTATGTATTGTTTTGCATAGAACCAGGATCAGCCATTTGGAAAATGGAAGGCAAGCACCTTAACCCCTATACCATCTCTCCAGCTCCTTAACTTTGTTTTTTATACTTCATCCATCCCTCAGTCTTTATGTATTTTTCCTTCTATCTAATCCATGCTGTAGGATGAATGAATTATGTCCTTTTGTGAGAAGGAAACAAATAGGAGAACCTTGCTTCAGCCCATGCAGGAAGCAGATCAAGGCTAAACAGAGAACACCAGTCCTAATCCAGTGTATTTTTTCACTCACCTGGTCTATGCACAAACTCAGCAAAGCAGCTTCCATGCACCTATGCATACACACTCAAAATCTTATTTTTATTTCAAAAATCCTGCCTCCTGACTGTAGTGGGAGTTAAACTTTGTATTTCGTTCAATGTTCAATACCAAATGGCTTATGGGAGCCCTGGCAGAGTGGTTTCAAATAAGCATTTTAATGTAGAATAAAGGTCAACATGCTGGAATTTGAAACCATTAATCCTTTTGCTCTTAAGGAAGACTGTACTTTAGCAGAATAAATAACAGATTAAATAATAAGAGTTCTTGAAATTCCAGTGAGAAAAATTGCACATTACATTGTCGAAAATTGAAACCAAAGAGACCTTAATGTTCTTTTCCTCACTCTCCTATTGTAGGTTACCAAGATTTAGAAGGTAAAGAGAAATTGTTCTTTTAATTTTCTATTGTTTTGAAGGTGGAGAGAATGTTTAATTCTCTGAAGGTTAAGGGATCAATTATATTGGAAAATAAGCCCTTAGTTATATGAGTAGAAAAAGTACATCACCATATCCTGAGAACAGAAACTCCATGCTAATTACTTCAACACTCAGTAAGTAAGATCCCTAAAAGGGACAGAGGAAACCAGTCACAAAAGTAGGTCAACAAACTTTAACCAGTGTACTTAAACATGATGACCTTTGTTTTAATGACTTATCATGAAATACACAGTCACAAAGTTTTTCATTATAAGTTTCGGTCCTACAATGTTCCTGTTCCTTCACTGGTGTGAATTTCCCACTACCGATTTCCCCAGTTTCTCTCCCCTCCAACACTCCCCCCAATCTGCCTCTCCCTATCGGGAGCTACGGAGGTCCCCAATAAAATCAAGGAAAGAGTTCCCTTTTAACTCAAGGACCAGCGTCAGACAGACAAACCAAACCTTCAGCACAGTTCCAATAGTCTTTTACTAATCACCAATATTTAAACAAGCTCTGCTACTATGATCTAAGACAATAGAATATCCCAGACCTCAAGCTCTTTGCCAGACCTCTGACCATGCACTCAGGCCCAGGTCTCCCACCAAAATGGATGATTCTTTCTAGAAGTCAGTCCCTTATATTACCAAAACCCAGAATCCTTTCTTCAGGGTGGGATGCATTAACAAAGACCAGCAAATCAGCACTTTGGTGTAGAAGTTAGGTGGTGTCACACCTGTGGTTCAGATCTAAACCAATGATAATGGCAGGGCCTAGTCCCTTCCTCTGAGATTATTTCTCATGTCAAAACACTAGAGAGAGAGAGAGAGAGAGAGAGAGAGAGAGGGCTAGTATAAATAAAAGTACATTTTAATGGAAGTATATTCATGGGGAGAATCACATCATCATTTCATGAACTCTATGCAATCTAGATGATACCCACATGTCCTTCTTTATTCTACTCTGCACCAGGGTCATTCTGTATGTCCTGTCCTCTGTTTATTGAAAGGTCATGCTTACTTGCCTGAGGGAAAACTAGTATGATCTCTCCTTTGATCTTGGCAGAGTTGATAAATGGTAGTCTCAAAGTAGCCAAGGTGGTGGTCTCCTGGTAAATTCTAATTGTCCCATGCTCCAACCAGTGAGTGTTAATCTAGATAGCATTTAAATCACTGCAGAGATTATAATTATCTAAGAGTTATTAATTCAAAGTCAAAATGACTCTTGTAACTGCCACACCCCCTCTATCAGTGTTTACACAAAAGATATCTCTTTATCATGAACCCTGGCTTAAAGACCTGTAAATGACTTAAACTGTAAGTAGTTTAAACAGCAAAGATCCAAAGCTAGCCAGACCATGTCATCCAATCTCTCTCTCTCTCTCTCTCTCTCTCTCTCTCTCTCTCTCTTTCTCTCTCTCTCTCTCTTTTGGGCATATGAATTGTAATATAGATACTAAAATGTTATCTGATAATATTCCTTTACCTACTTTCATCACTCAGTTCTTGTCTAAAGTGAGCATTTCTAATTACAATTGTCACAGTTGTCCCTTCTCTGTCCTAACTTCCCCCCCCACTTCCCTATGATTTGTGGCAGACGTCCAACCTTGGAACAGTCTTCCTGGCTCTTGTTTCTTCTATCCTTGGGTATTAGTCTTATACTGTGTTTTTTTAATATCCCACAAATGAGTGAAGTCATTCTTTGTCTATTTCTGTCTCTCTCCTTCTGACTCTTTCACTCAGCAGGATATTCTTCATTTCCATTCATTATAAGCAAATTTCATGATGCCATTTTTCCTGGTTGCTGCATAGCATTCAATCCTATAGGCACATCATAGTATCTTTGTCCAGTCATATGTTCTCAGGTACTAGGATTGTTTCTAGATTCTGGCTATTGTGAATAGTGCTGCAATGAAAGTAGACATGCATATGACTTTCCTGCAGTGTGTTTTTGGATCCAGGGATATATTCCCAGATGTGGTATTGCTGGGTCAAGTCGGTCTTTCCTGTCTCTGAACATCTGCTATTTACACATTTATAATTCCTGTTATTTTCCATGATTTTACATATTTTCAATTTTCTGTACTTTTCCAAGTCTTTACCATGACTTTCCCATTTATGTATTTCCTGTGATCAATTATATATAAAATGTGAGTACCTCATTGATAAAAATTTGTTTGCACTTCAACTATTTTTCAGATATTATTCCTAGCATTGAACACAATTTTATGTGTTCAAGGAGATTATCCTATTTTAGAAATAAATATGAATAAATATTCTAGAGAGTTTGTTATAAGTTACTATACTTGAATAGAAAAGTACCAAACTGTCAACCTAAGTAAGATTTGTGAAGGTCAGTTATGGATATTGTTCTATATTATACACAAGCATTTGAATTATCCTGATGACAATGGGGTGTCATTTTTGTTTAAACAAAGACATTATGCAGTTGAACTTAAATTTAATAACTTTTAGTGATGGGGTAATCTGTGTGGGAAAATGAATGACAGTGTTGCAATGATAGTGGCTAGTGATGAAGAAATCACACACAGAAGTGAGAGTTAAGGTTGCAGAAGTCTTTCAAGTTAGAGCATTATTCATTAGAGTGTAATGAATAATGAGTTGTAGAAAGAGGAACCAAGTTGTAGTCAAGGAAGTCTGGTTTTGGTTTGGGAACCTGCAAAAATTATGGTATCACCTACTGTAATGGAAGGCTTGACTCATCACAAAGACGATCATTCAAAGGACCTTTCTACTAAATAACTCGATCTTATGCAAGGGTAGAATCTTCCTTTCCAGTGTATGAATGTTCATAACTTCCTGCAATAACATTCATGTATTCTCATTTTATAAGTGAGAATACACTGTTAATGCCTTATATTTTGGTTCTTCTTTGGACTTTTTATACATGGACTGAAAGGAAAGGGAAGTATATTGGTCTGGAAATGAGGCCACTAAACCTTCCTTGCAGAAAATCATATCTGCTACTCCTAAAAATCAAGTATAATTCCTGAAATAAAAAGCAACATTTATAAAAATTCATTTAATCTAATTTAGGATCTAAGTTCCCCCAATTTTATCATAATACTCTGATTTAAAATATTGTTAATAATAATTCCATGCATATATTATTCAAACACCACTGGAGTGCCTGCCTACTGGAGTGCCTGCTTTCATGCACAAATGTCCTCAGGACCCTTCCCCGTTCACCCAAGACAAGTTTAGTTTTGTGCCTATTAATCAACTGTATTGTTCTAGAAGACAGGGTTAGTAATTGATGTAATCTAGGGCTCAACCCTGAGCTTGTAATTTTTTGCTATGCTCTACCACCTATAAGTCCCTGCATTTCACACAATCCTAAAAACTGAATTGTAGTTTTCAAGAAGATCCATTTCTGTTAGTAGTATAAGAAAAAACATTTGTTACACTACTCACAACTATGCAACAATACAACTATAACCAAATTTAAACTATAAATTTTATATTATAAGCAAACATAACCAAATTTTTTCATCACTGTATCACTGTCTTCCTGTTCATCATCGATTTGCTCGAGCGGGCACCAGTAATATCTCCATATGTCCTGTCTGATGCAAGTAGAGCCCAAGGGCACCTGCTTGCTCCAGGAACATAAAGAGCCTCAAACTATTCCATCAGGTCATGGGAATGAGGTCTATAATTGTTACTGGTAATTGGCATATCAAATAAAACACGGGTAGCTTGCCAGGCTCTGCCCTGCGGGTAGCATACTCTTGTAGTCATCTCTAAATCCAGCATTTATTGAGGAGCCGGGTTGTGATAGGCTGGTCTTCTGGGTGGAGTTCTGACGAGAGGGAGGTCCAGATGTGGAAAATGGAGGCTCTCATGGAGTGGGGGGTCGTCTGGCTTGTTGCGAGGTTCTGCTGGGGTGGCGGACCAGGGCTAGAACCCGCCATCCCTCCCGGCAACGGGGTCCCCGACAGTGTCAGGACAGAAGTTCTCTACTCTGAGGACGCCGGGGGAACTGATGAAAACTCATGAGTCCAGTGCAGTTCCAAAAAGGCTTTTAATAGTACAAAAGCTCTTCCACAGCACTCCAATATAATGAACAAACTCTAGCTCTGGTCCAAACTTAGACCATACCAAAGAGCCTAAGTCTCCCACCAAAGAGAGAGGATCTCACCCGAGATGAGTCCTACCCAGAAGAAGGAGCAATTTTTTCATAATTTCTCAAAATGCATATTGTTTATAAGGACCAGAGACTTTCTATAGTGGTGTCTTTAAAATAATCTAATCCAATATTTCACAAAGTAAGCAGCTATTTTTCAAAGAACTAAAATGATCTGTGCAAGATACTTTCCCATCATGTTTCAAGGTCTAATGCATATCAGGCCTCTTTCTTACTCAATAAAATAGAAGCAAATGTATGCCAAGAATAATTTGTACATTTACCAGAACATTTATTTTCACCATCCTTCATTTAGCCCCTATCCATTTACTATATGCTGAAGGCTGGAGATAGAGTCTTGAACAAGAAAGTTAGGTTATCTTAGGTTATCTTTCAGTCATTCTGACAGAAAACTGGCATTACATATTGAATCACAGTAAGTGACATGTTGCCCAACAGAATATTTAGAGAGAGAGAGGAGATTTACTGGTCATGGAAGTCTCCCATAGGAAGAGATATTTCAACATGGTATCCTGGGTCAAAATATGAATCCTGGTGCAAGAAAACCAGCATAAGGGTTACAGCACATACACGCCTTACATGCATAGCACCTCATATTCACTCCCTTGCATTGACCTACCACTTGGGAGGGCAGCAACCAAAAGAAAAAAGAAATTGGACTCTGGACTTGGATTATCGTGTTGGCAATCTGCCACTCACTAGCTGTATGGCTATAGGAAAATTGCCTTAGTGTCCTCATATAATAATAACAATAATATCTACCTTATCTACCTAATAAGGAAAGCATGAGTGTAAACACACACACACAGAATACCAGAATACGTGCTAGAGAGGGGATTTTTGAATTAAACTTTTAAAGCACACATGCAAAGAATAAGTTGACATTAGCCAAAGAAACAGGGAGATAAAGAGATGGTCCTAACTGATAATTTTATTTACAGTGATTAAGGAAATAAAGACTCCTAGGAAGTCAGAAAGTATGGATCAAATAGAATGGTTCCTGGGGCCAAAGTGATAGTGCAGTATTAGGATGCTTGCCTTGCATGCAGGCAACCCAGGTTTCATCCCGGCATTCCATACGGTCCTCCAGGCAACTTCAGGAGTAATTCTTGAGTTCAAGGCCAGGAGTATCCCCTGAGCATCACTGGGTGTGGCTCAATCAATACCCATGCTTAAAAAAAAAAAAAAGAATGCCACTTCTAGATCTGAAAAGCAGAGTGTATATCATTGGAACCAAAAGGTCTTATAAACATGTTAGAATTTTAGCACATTTACAATTTTAGCATATTTAGCAATTTTTCATGAACGTTGGCCATGACATTCAGGGAAACTTAAATCACAGAAACTATTGATCTTCTTTGTGTTTTGGGTAGTCTTTCCCTATTTTTTATTTTGGACCACACTCATCTGCTTCAGAGCTGAAGTAGCTGCATGCAAGACAGGCACGTACCTACTGCACACTATCTCCAGTCTGTCTTTCAGGCTTCTATGAGGAATACAGATTGATGGGTAAGGTGGAAGAATACCCTATCTAGCAACAAAGAGAAAAGGAATGATTGTAAAGGGCAAGAGGGGACCCAGGGCCCCTACCTTCCACACCAGGTCCTTTTTTCCTCACTGCACAGCATTTTTCTAAAATGCTTTGATGGAGGCATGTCATGCCAAATTCGTACCCTTCACCTCTGGAAGTTTGTAGTGCTTACCCTTTGAGCTGCATCCCTTTCATTAAGTGAATGTCCTGTTCCCCTGACCAAGAATGTAATTACCGACTGAGAGATCAGATTAAAATTGAGTTTCTGTAATGGGCCATTTGTTTGGAAGAGAGCCTGAAGGTATTTCTGAGGACTTTAATCAAAGGGGAAAAGCCAATAGAACTTCTGTGATGATGATGATTATTAGGGCAATTGAACTTCAGGCACAGCCAGCTTCTACATCAGTGAGTCATTGCTTACTTTCCTAAGGCTCTTAATTGGATGAGATTTGTTTTCCTCTGTAGTCTAGACTGTCAAGGATGGAAGGGACCTTAAGGTCATCTAGTTCAAAATCCCAGAAAACCTTGAACTCTCGTATTAGCATTTTTTGTCACTGGGTCATTTCTTTCCTACTCATACACTTGAACTGACAGAGAATCCATTAACTTTAAGACATTTTACCAAGTTTGTTTCCTGGCACTGATTGATCCTCTGAACATCACTAAAAGTTACCCACCCCCATCCAAGCAGTGAGCCTGAATAGTCCCCAAGCACTGTCAGGGATAGTCCAAATCTTTACCCCAATTCACAAAAAAAGACATTCTCCATAAAAAGAAAAACTCTAAAATGAAGTAGTTCAAACCTTTGCCCCATCAACACACACACACACACACACACACACAAAAGAATATTGTCCATAAGAATAAACTCTTATTGCTTCTCCTTTTATGAAAATGAATTCTGTCTTTATTCCAGTGCTTCTTCTATGGGAGGTTTATCTGATCTCTCTTTAGTATAAAAGTCTTGGAAAGACCTCTCAACAACTGCCTTGTTTCCGTGAATCTCCTCTTCTGCAACTGTCTTCTGAAATGTGTGTCTCTATATTAGTAATGGTAAGGTTAGACCACTATAACAAAGAAACCCAGAAATAAAGTTTCTACAAAATAGGTTTATTATCCTTTCATGAATTGGTGCTGAATTGATTATTCTAGGTGGACATTGGTCCTACCTACCTTTCTCCCCTGCCTCCCCACCCCCACTGGTCATCAGGTTATTTAGGAAGCCATGTTTCTTTCACCTTCTCCTAAACATTACTACTATTTGAACAGTGAAATTGAGGCTCTCTCAGATTCTAGTAGACAGAAAACGATAAAGATAAAGAGAATGTAGTACCTACAATCTTAGCACACTTTTATTTATATTCCACTGGTTAGAACTTAGATGCATGGTTAGATTTCTCTGAATTGGCAAAGTGGTTTCACCATATGCCCAAAATGAGGAGAAGAAGAGATTTAGGGAGACATCCACCAACCACCACTATATCCTATGGAATCTGGTGATAAATTGGATGTGTTGTATGAACCCCTAGTCTCTTATCTCAATCTCTTCCTATGGTAATATTCCAAAAATACAGTGGAGAACACAGAGCATTGAATGTGAAGATCTCATATCACAGACTGTTTTTCATTAGTTGAGTTCTAGAAAAAGTTATTTAGCTCTCTAAGATTTTCCCCTTCATTTATGAAAATGGAGAAAAACACCCATCTCATGAACTTTTGGATTATGGATGCATCTGTGTATTTTAGAATGCAGATTTAAAATGGTTGGATTTAAATTTTCAATTTATGGGCATTAAGTTTTCTCTCACTATATAACATAGAGGATTTTTTTTTCTCTCTCTGGATAAGCCAACGTATTTATTACTCACTATCATTTCAAACAGTAGCCTGTTGTGATGGGCTCAAAAGATAGAGTCTCTTATTTTACAGCCATTTTCCGTCTATTTGAGGAAAAATGGAAGACTATGATGGTGGCCAATATTAGTTGAAATAGCAGCAATGATGGCAATATTTATCACTGGTGGCAATATTCATTTATCAGGAAGTTGCTAGATGCCACATCCTGTACCAAATGCTTTTTATATTGTAACTGATTGATTTTTATTATGTTCCTGTGAAGTCGGCATTTTCTCCCATTATATGGATGAGAAACCTCAGGCTCAGAGAGCTTAGGTAGTTTGATCAAGGTCTTAACAGCTGTTGAGCAATAGACTTGTGATGTCAATTTAAAAGTTCTTTTTAAGGACTTGAGATGATTAATACATTCTTTGGAAGGATCATGTGCAATTTTGTTTGATTATTAACTTATCAAACATGTACAGAGTGCCTACTATATGCTGGGCAAGTTCAGAACACTGATAGCCTCAAATACATCATTTTAGCTAATGACCCCTCTTTGTTTCCCCTTCAGGTTTAGTTTAGACACATGACTTAGATTACTTTTAATAACAAAGTTTCAGGTATACAGTCTTCCAACCCCATATTTATCTCCAGTGTCAGAGTCCCTTCACCAGTGTCTCTGGATCCCCTCCCACCCCACCAACTCCTTGGAAAAGTCCGTTTCATGGGCCAACTTTTGTAGCATATGGTCATTGACCATTTGTTGTTACCTTACTATTTTTCTTTATATTCTACATATGAGAAATAAAATGATGCATATGTATTTCTCCTTACTGTTATCACCTAGAGTAATGTCCTGTAGTTCCATCTATGACGTGGCAAATTCCATGGTTTCATTTTTACATAGAGCTGAATAGTATTTTTGTGTTGTAAACATGCCAGGTTCTTTATTCACTCATCCATTCTTAGGCACTTGGATTTCTTGCAGATTTTGACAACTGTAAATAGTACTATAGTGAATATAGACTAAAGGAACCTCTTTGAAACACTTCTTTGGGGATCCAAATCATGTTGACTATGTTGTTTTGTAAGTTCTTTATAAAATCTTGAATAGTAGCCCTTTGTCAGATGTATCATGAACAAATAAATATTTTTCCCAGTCTATAGGATGTCTTTTTTTCTACTCATTACTTCTGTAGCACAGCAAAAGCTTCCTAACCTAATGTAATTTCACTTATTTATATTTTTCCTTCTGATTGCTTACAGAATAGCATTGTCTCTAGAATAAATATCTTGTAGAATTATGTCTCTGTTTTTCTCAGTGTAATTTATGAATTTATGTCTAACGATGAGCTCTTTAATCCACTTTGTACCAACTTTTGTATATGGTATGAAATAGGAAATCTAAGATCTTTGTGTGTGTGTATGTGTGTATGTAACTAGTTTTCCCAGCACTATTAAGCACTATTAAAGAGGCTTTTCTTGTTCCACTTTATATACACTTAGTTCCTTTGTCAAAGATTAGCTGTCCATATACCTTAGGTTCTGTCTCTGGGCTTTCAATTATATTCATTCATCTGAGCCTGCCTTTATTTTGGTACAATTGTCTTGATTACTATAGCTTTATAGAATAATTTAAAATTAGGGAAGAGAAACATCACACCACCCTTTTCCCCCTCCATTTTCCACGTCCGGACTTCCCTCTCATCAGAACTCCACCCAACAGACCAGCCTATCACAGCCCAACTCGGCGCGGCCGCTTGCGGCCTGGCAGTTCATCAATAAATGCTGGATTTCGAGATGACTACAAGAGTATGCTACCTGCACGGCAGAGCCTGGCAAGCTACCCGTGTCGTATTTGATATGCCAAATACCAGTAACAATTATTGACCTCATTCCCATGACCTAATGGAATGGTTTGAGGCTCTTTATGTTTCCTGGAGCAAGCAGGTGCCCTTGGGCTCTACTAGCATGAGACAGGACATATGGAGATGTTACTGGTGCCCGCTCAAGCAAATTGATGATGATGAGCGGGAAGACAGTGATACAGTGATTGTTTTGTATATTTAAGGAGATTTTAACTCCATAACAATTTTAACCACATTTGGTACATGTCCTGGAAAAAAATACCAAGGAAATTGTTATGGGAATGGCATTGAATGTACACAGTTACTATGTGTATATGCATTTCATATTAATTTAAACCTTCCAGTCCATGACTAGGGAGTGTGTTTCTATTTCCTTCTAACTTCTTCTGTTTCTGTTAATGGTGACTTAAACTTTTCTTAGTGTTAGTTTTTCACTGACATTGTTAAGTTGATTCCCAGGTATTCATTATTTTCAATCTATGAATGGGAAATGTGTTTCTATTCCCTTGTATCATCCTCTATTTATTTACTTACACATTTTTAAATAAAATGTTTTATTTTATTTTTTAAACTTCATTTTAGGTGCCATGGTTTGCAATACTGTTAGAGATAGGGTTCATGCATAATCTATTCCCCAACCACAGAGGTCAGTGTCCTCCACCATATTTCCTTAGTGACTTAAAGTTTACTTTATACAAGTCTTTTACCTCCTTTTTAAAAGTTGATTCCCAGGTATTTGATTGGGGGGTGGGGATACAATTGTTGAATGAAGTTTTGTTTTATTTCCTTTCATATACTGCATTATTTATCATAGATTTCTGCCTATTGAATTTATAGACTTAAAATTTACTCTACAGGTTTATTGTTTTACAAGTTTGAGGGTGTTTTGTAGGGTATTTAGGGTTTATTAGTATAATATTACCAGGTCATCTATTCAAGGATGATTTTTCTTATTCTAGCTAAAATACATCATTTCATCACAATCACATAATGTCTTCTCCTGCTAGAAAATAAATTTCTTGATATCAAGGCTTGTGCTTTCTGAGAACCAAAATCCCCAGCATGTAAAATCATTTGCAGCATTTAGTAAATGCTCTATAAATATTTTAGATTAACCAATTTCATCTCTGCTCTTATTGGTATCATGAAAAAGAGACTGAAAGCTTATTTTGATACAATAAGAGAGACAAATGTAGGAAATTATCATAAACTATGATGTGTACTGTGACAGAGGAAGAGCCAAGAATATGGGAGGCCAAAAAGAAGTATCTGATAAATCTGAACACCGCAGATAAGTCAAAGTCAAAGAACTAAAGTTTGAAGGGGTAAGTTGACTTTATCAAAATGAAGAATTAGGAAGAAAAGCATGACTGAAACCATAGTAGGTTGCAGTATCATACAAGTCATATGTACTTGTTAGGGGGATAGTAATTCTAAGGGGGAGAATAAGGGGAGGACTTGTTAGGGGGATAGTTGCATAGCAAGCAGCTTAGGTAAGACCCTAGCGTGGAGTACTACAAACTTTTGACATGAAGGTTTCCACTGAAAGGTGCATCCAGGTGAACAGTCTCATGATTTGTCTTTTGTATCTCAAATTAGATTTGAAAAACTTTTATTTTATATTTTAAAATATAGAGACAGACATGGGGCAGAACTGCTACTAACTCTCACTGTGCCCAGCCGCTCATGAGGTGCCCAGGAGGGATGGCAGGTTCTAGCCCTGGCCCACCACCCCAGCAGAGCCTCACAACAAGCCAGACGACCCCCCACTCCATGAGGACCTCCATTTTCCACATCCGGACTTCCTCCTCGTCAGAACTCCACCCAGCAGACCAGCCTGTCCCAGCACGGCTAGCGCGGCCGCTTGCAGCTGCGCGGTTCATCAATAAATGCTGGATTTTGAGAGGACTACAAGAGTATGCTACCCACACGGCAGAGCCTGGCAAGCTACCCGTGTCGTATTTGATATGCCAGATACCAGTAACAATTATAGACCTCATTCCCATGACCTGATGGAATGATTTGAGGCTCTTTATGTTCCTGGAGCAAGCAGGTTCCCTTGGGCTCTACTTGCATGAGACAGGTCATATGGAGATGTTACTGGTGCCCGCTCGAGCAAATCGAAGATGAATGGGAAGACAGTGATACAGTGATATTTTATATTTTTATGTCCAAGGCAGTTCCCTAATGACAGTATATGGATTAAATAAATGTCATATTTATGCATCTGCATGACTTTTTTGTCACTAAAATATATCTTATTTTGTTCAGATATGATCTACAGAGAGTTTATGTGGCACAAAAGCATTTTCATTAGTGTCTTAGTAAACATTCAAATTGTACTTTATAAATAAAATTTAATTTGTGCTATTATTAAAAGTACTTTCCATTGATGTTTCTGGTATAACTACATGGTTAGGATACAGTATTGTATTTAAGAAAGACATGCAAGTTCTTGATACTGAAATATTATTCTCACTACTTATAACATGGCCAAATATGGATCTGCATAAATAGCTGCATAAATAAAACATTTAATTGCCCTCCTATACACCTGATAATTTTAAATGGGGGCAGCTCCTCCAAACAACATGGCATAGATTACACTACAGTATGTAATTACTGATGCTATAGCATCACTGTATCACTGTCTTCCGTTGTTCATCGATTTGCTTGAGTGGGCACCAGTAACATCTCCATACATCCTGTCACAAGCAAATGTAGCCCAAGGGCATCTGCTTGCTCCAGAGACAGGAAGAGCCTCAAACCATTCTTCAGGTCATGGAATTGAGGTCCA
The DNA here is from genome assembly GCA_021461705.1 of Cryptotis parvus. Taxonomy (NCBI): domain Eukaryota; kingdom Metazoa; phylum Chordata; class Mammalia; order Eulipotyphla; family Soricidae; genus Cryptotis; species Cryptotis parvus. Next base: position 47,151 of record JAJIBD010005561.1, on the reverse strand, counting down.
TAATTGTTACTAGTTTTTGGCATAAAAAAACACCGGTAGCTTGCCAGGCTCTGCCGTGTGGGTGGTATACTCTCAGTAGAATGCTCTCATCTTGAGCCTTAAAAAAAGATTATGCTAAGCATAATCTTTTAAATATACGTGTGAAAATTCTGTAAACCTTGTGAAGCCCTGCCTTGGAGTACTCAGGAAATTTTCAAAGTGAAAACAACATTTGAGCTAGGTTTTGAAGGATGAATGGGAATTTTTCAGATAACAAAATAAGGAAATTCTATTTAAAGTAGTGAACACTATCAAGCAAAGGAATCACTATCTATCACTATCCTCCCGTTGATCATCTATTTGCTAAGCGGGCACCAGTAATATCTCCATATGTCCTGTCTCATGCTAGTAGAGCCCAAGAGCATCTATTTGCTCCAGGAACATAAAGAGCCTCAAATCATTATATTAGGTCATGGGAATGAACTAATATAATTGTTACTGGTATTTGGCATATCAAATAAAACAGGGCAGCTTGCCAGGCTTGCCATGCAGGTGGCATACCCTTGTAGTCACCTCTAAATATAGCATTTATAGATGAACCGCTGTGATAGGCTGTCGCTGGGTGGTGTTCTGACGAGAGGAAATCGGGATGTGGAAAATGGCGGCCCAATGGAGTGGGGGCGTCATCTGGCTTGTTGTGCGGCTCTGCTGGGGTGGCGGGCCAGGGCTAGAACCCACCATCCCTCCCGGGCGCCTCGTGAGCAGCTGGGCACAGGGAGAGTAAGTAGCAGCTCTGCCCCAAGTCTGTAAGTCTCTGGTTTAGCATACCTGGGCTGGATTGAAAAAAAAAGAAAAGCTGCTGCAGGGTGGAACTCTGAGACGGGCTGTGTTAGGCTGTCGCTGGGTGGAGTTCTGAAGAGAGGGAAGTCGGATGTGGAAAATGGCAGCCCGATGGAGTGAGGGGGTCATCTGGCTTGTTGTGTGGCTCTGCTGGGGTGGAGGGCCAGGGCTAGAACCCACCATCCCTCCTGGGTTCCTTGTGAGTGATTGGGCACAGGGAGAGCAAGTAGCAGCTCTGCCCCATGTCTGTAAGTCTCTGGTTCAGCACACCTGGGCTGGATTGAAAAAAAAAATTTCACCACATTCCCACCTGTTTTCCAGACACAATGTACATTCATGTACAGATTCTGTAATATCCCATACACTTTCAAATAACTATTCCTTTGCTTGAAAAAAAAAAGCAAAGGGAATAGTTATTTTGAAAGTGTATGGGATATTACAGAATCTGTACATGAATGTACATTGTGTCTGAAAAAAAAGTGGGGAATGTGGTAAAATGAGAATGGAGAGGTGAGTTAAAATAAGACCTGAAGGGCCTTGATCATCAATTTTATACATCTAAACTTTACCTTCGTAAATACAAAGGATTTACAAAATCTGTAATCGACAGTTATAAAGAAGCTAGAACTCTGCCCTAATGGAGAGTCTACCTCTGTGACTTTGCTCCTTTATCTGTTAAAGGAATTAGATTATCTCTGAAATATTCCTTTCCACAGTTGTGAAAGAGGGGCTAAATAAGTGGCCCCATCTTTTTTATGGTCAGGAAGTGAACAAAGTCTATCAACATACTGAAAGGCAGAATCACCATTCTCAGCCTACATTTCCCCTGGGACACTCATTTCTGTGTTGACCTCTCAGGCCAGTGGAGCCAGCAGTAATGAGATATTGATGCTGGGAGACCTTCTTTGCTCCACCTGCCGAGTCTATGCTTGGGAATGCCTCAGTGAAGAGTTATGAAGCCTTCTAAATTGAATTTCTCTCTTTCTTTCTCTCTCTGATCTCACATTTTATCAAGATTATAGCAATTTCTTACCTTGGCAAGGAAAGATAGTGCAACATCATTTGGTCCTAACCAAAGCTTTTAGTACTCACCAACAGGTTGGTAGCAAAAGTGAAATACTTGCCTCTAAGAGAAATTGCTCAAAGCAAATATCTTGCAGTGTCAAAGGAAGTTGTTTTGTCTCTCATGCTTTAAGTTGTTATCACCTTATCCTTGAGATATTCTCTTTCAAAGGCACAGAACTTCAGACTTTGGTTATATTGTGGTATCGATATGTATATGCCAATATCATGTTAAATACTGAAAGTAAGAGATAAGTCAACCACAATTCTAACCCCCAAAGTAGCTTTAGATATTATAAAAACATCAAAGTATCATATTATCAAAATATCAAAATATCATGGGTAGCCTGAAAGACTACCCATGGTGTATTCAATATGCCAAAAACAGTAACAATAATGGACCTAATTCCCAACGAATGGAGATGTTACTGGTGCCCACTTGAGCAAATTGATGAACAACAGAAAGACAAGTGACAAGTGACAAGTGATATTATAAAAGAGGCAGATCAGACATAAATAGATATAAGTAATTATAGTGGAGTACTATTCCTTTATCCACGAAACTTTATGAACTCAGAAATTTTCCTATACTCAAGTAAGTTGCAGACTAGTCTTTTAAATGGCATATAGTCATATTTTTTAGATATATGTATACAACGTTCAAGGGGAATAAATATTATATCCTGGGGTAGGGAAATGAAGAGAAATGAAACAGGAAAAACTTTATGAAGAATATCATATTGAAATTAATTCCTGACAAAAAATCAATTGGCTTTTTACCAGAGATACTGAGGAGATAGTGAAATGGGTACAACATGAGGAAGGGAACAGCAAGAACATACTAAGTGGAGGCTCAGCATGAGAAATATCTAAACACATAAAATTGGTGAGTGTGTTCACAGACCATGCTAGAGTCTCTAAATATTACTCATTTATCTTCAGAAAAGATTTTATTTTTATTCTAACACCTTGGTAAACTTTTTTTTTTTTTTTTGCTTTTTGGGTCACACCCGGGAAATGCTCAGGGGTTACTCCAGGCTCTGCACTCAGGAATTACTCCTGGTGGTGCTCGGGGACCATATGGGTTGCCGGGGATCGAACTCAGGCCGGCACAGGCCAGCCGCGTGCAAGGTAAATGCCCTACCAGCTGGGCTATAGCTCCGGCCCCCTAGAGGTATAACTTCTTACTTCTATGTGTGCATATAAATCATTGTATCCATGATAAAAGTTCTAGTCCATACCACCACCAAAAGATCTCAACCCATCCCTCTAACATCTTCTTTCTCTTCAATAACTATCATAGATATATTTTACTGTTCATATTTCTTTGTAATGATTTCAACTTCACATATATTAATTTTATTGAAGTTATCACATAGTTCATTGATGTTATGTATGTTTGAGATGAGAGGTCTTTTTAATTTTCAATTGTTCTACAAACAATTTTTTCTTTATTTTTTATAAGATTTTATTATACCACCATGAGATATACAATTACAAAGATATTCATGTTTGGGTTCCACTCATGCAGTGTTCCAGCACCAAACCCTCCACCAGTGCACATTTCCCACCACCAGTGTCCCCTGATTCCCTTCCCTCTCCCCCAGCCTGCCTCTATGGTAGGCACTTTGCCCTCTTCTCTCTCTATCTCTCTCTCTCTGTCTCTCTGTCCTTTTTCTATGTGTACTTCTGTCTGAGCAGCTTTTATTTCTGTCTTCAAATTTATTTATTCTTTTTCATATTTCAGTGTCTTATTTTCCATCATTTCTATTAAATCTATGTTTTAATATAAGATGTAGTTTTTTTCCACAAGATTTCAATTCTTTTCATTTCTTTTATTGTCCTTAACTTTGGGAACATATCAGCTATGTTCTCAAATACAGTCAATATTAATGATTGACTGTATTTCAGTTCTTAGTTCATTTTGGTTTTTCTTTGTTCAATATATAAACTTTATTTAAGTTTATTCTATTTGTTTTTTTTTGCAGATGACATGATATTTTTTTATTTTTTTTAGTTTGGTTATTCAGTTTTTTTAGTTCTTAGTCCATTTTGATATGATCTTTTATATTATTATATCCATGTATCTTCTTTATTGAATTCTATTTTATTACAATGAAAGGTCTTTCAAGATGGAAATGTTTACCATATTAGGCAATTGACAATTAACAAGTCTATATTCCTTTAAGTGTGCTTAAACTTTTTTCCAGAATGTAATTAATTTACTTGGAAACATGCCCTTTCTGGTCTTTCATTTCAATTTATTAGGTAGGTTTTCATAGGGTTTTGTAAAACATTAATCAATGAAAAATTAATGTTTTTCATTAATTGTACTCTACAACTGAGGCACATCCTTTTTGAGTATCTTAACCAAATGTTCTGGTAATTATGCAGTTTTTCTATTTAATCAGTGGTATTCAGTACTATTTCTACCCCCTTTTATCAGGTTTTATTCTTTCAGATACCCCAGATAGTTCTGTCACTGATCTCAGATAATTTTCCTATATACTGGTGGCAAGCTCTCTCATAAACACTCAACAGGCACCTTTGGGACATCTTTATTTCCTCCCTTTAGTTCTAAATTTGCAGTTCTCTGATCTGAAAAAAATACAGCTTACCTAGTGCCTCCAAACCTACATTTTTATTTCTTCTGCTCAGGAAATGCTCAAGATTCTTCATAGTTTCAACCTGTCACAGGTTTGGAAAACTCTAAAGTAACTGACTTTACCCTAGGCTTATCATATTAGTTTCCTGTCTCATAAACAATTACTGTTCTTCACTGTCTTCATGGTCAATGTCTCAAAATCTGTTTTTTTAATGTATTTTGGCTCAAAGTTTTGAGCTTTATTTTTATGGATGAATAGTTAATCTAGTCTCTTTGATTCTTGTCTCAGACAGAAGTGGAATTTCAACCATTTTTGCTGTTACATTATAAGCTTGTCCTGATAAAGACTCTAGTCACTATTTTTTTCCTCTCTCCCTCTCATCCCTTGAAATAGTGGCTCACTCACCATACACAGTGAAATAACACAGATATTATGTTGTGGCACAATGATATATTTCTTTTTCATTTAAGCCTTTCCATACTTCCTATCTCCTTTTTATGAATGACTTACTCTTTCAAACACAATTCAAGCATTAAATACATCTTCCCTCTGTCATCCTCAGAACAGGTAATCAAGTTTACATCTATAAGATTTTTTATGCCTGCCTATTATGTATGTTATGAGATAGTGAGTATATATTTGCAAATACTGAGTTAAGAGTGTTAACCTTTTTAAAATTTGTTTTGTTTTGACTTCATCTTTTCAAAACCTAATGTACATTAGTGCATCTCTAAGAGATGGTAATGATAGGAAGATGAAAAAAACTGTCTGAGATATTGAAAATGGCAAAAAGATGCCAAACAAGGCCCTAACATAGAATTGGGTAGACTGGGTACATTATTTCTGTTTTCTACCTTATCAGGTATTTGTGCGAACAGAGAGCTCTGTATAAACAGAAAGGTGAGCTACATTCCAAGCCCTAGGCCTGCCTTTCATTAATTGTGTAACTTTGTATAAGTTATTGTCCCATTCTGAACCTCCATTCCCACCCTTAAAAATGGTTATGAAAGTCTGACTGGAGGTTAAATTTGGCCTTAAATCTCTTAAATAGAGATGCTGAATGCCATAAACGTAGAGACTTCCCTGATTTCTTCATTTAGTTAATTCCTATATCCTTAAAAACTAGTTTTATTATTACTTTGTTTTGCCTCTCTGTTGTATGGCCTAATTATCAGTCTTTGTGCTGACTTAATACTGTATATTTCTCTTCTTGAATACCTTATATTAAGCAAAGTCCTAGTAAATATTCCATTAGTTCTTCCATGCTCTATTGTCTGGTTCTATGGATTAGTTCCAAGTAAGAATTCTGGGGCCCTTTTAGATTTTTTTAATTTCCCATTTATATGGTTAATTTTTGTTGTGATTTCTTTTACCCTGTAATATATTTTATCCCCACTTATTTAAGCCCTGTGGTTTATAAAGTCATTCATGGTGTATTTGTTGCAAGCATTTGTTACAACCCCAATCCCATGCCCATTGTTACCTTCCCTCTACCTTTGTCCCCTTTTTCCAAACACTCTTCAAGTATATACCCTGTAGCAAGCCCAAAATACTTTATTTTATATTGATTGATACCACTAAGTGGCTAATGGAATTATCAAAAAATACTTCAGTAAAAGAAAATCTGTGAAAATTGTTATTTCTTGCCCATGGGGACATTAAGACCTTGTTTGGGGGTGTTACTAAGCTGTTCTTGCTAGTTGAAACTTCTATGTTAATGTTTTTCATTTATTGAGCTTAGTTGGCTTCTACCTTATATTACTATTCAACCTGGTATGCTCCTAGTTGAATGTAGAGTTTGGAGATGTAGCCCATCCAGAAAATTCACAATATTTGATTAAGTAGTGAGCCTTCAAGGTGGAGTGGTGGAATATGGATGTGGCTGCTGGGACTTCCAGTATGGCCAGATGGGGGGTAGGTCACCCACCCTCACTCCCAGAAGACTCATACCCCAGAATATCTTAATCAATCCCCTTATTCTCTAACTAGAGCTAAAGAAATGCATTGTTGTTGTTGTTGTTGTTACTCCTCTTATTCCAGGTGAAATATTAAAGAAAACTAGGGCATAAGAGAAAAATTAATTTGCCAGGTCTTTTGCGTTAGTAAATAACTGAACTATGACCAAAACTTGAATTTTAATATACTTTCTTCTTCAGTAGTTGCTCAGTGATTGAATTAATAAGTCCATATATATATGAAATGTGCTTATTTTCCTACATTGAATTGTTGCTGGGTAAAAAAAAGTTGCATTTTCAAATGATTTTGCTTTGTTGAATTGCATGATAATCTTGTTTAACTCTGAAAAATGATCAAGGTCCAGATGTCCCCTGTGGGATGCCTGAGCTCTCTTACCAATAACTTCCTACATGCTGAGTGTTCTTCTAGATCCTCCATGTCCTTGTTTCACTCTGATTTTCTATAAACCTGGAAACAACTTTCAACTTAAAGCTTTACAGAACAGACAGTTCTTATCCTTTTTGCCTTCTGGAAGATTGTCGTTTGAATCATGTTTTACCCATAATTGGGAAAAATCTATCTAGATGTCATCATAAGTTTAATTGAAATTTCTAAAAGGGTATTAGAATATACCAGAATTCCATGTGAATATGAAAGTGTAGGTTAACACTTTGTTATTATGTTGAAAGCAATTTCAGTCTCAGAAATGTCACTTTTGATGAGTCAATTGGTTCAAAATAATGTCTGTACAATTGATCTTGCATAAAAGAAAATAAGAAAATACATCTTTTTTTTCCTGTTGCTGTTCACAACTCTTTCTTCTATACTCTACTCAATTCTCTAGTTTACTCCTACTATTTCAACCTAGTTCTTCAACCATGCAGTCATAGTGAGATACTGCTGGTCAGGTCCAACACATATCTTCTACATTCTCAGTGTCATCTCCTTTACCTCAAATGTACCTTACCATTTATTTATCTAGAGAATAATTTCCATATTTCAAAATAGTGACCAGGTAACAATCTTTTTTTGATTGAGATTCTGTGACTTACAATATGGTAAATAATGTTTTCTTGTGCATGGGATTATAACACCACACCCATCATACTCCTAAGGACTAAGTTCTTGACACAGTTGGAGTTCAGAAGGACCAGAGAGAGCAAGGAGCAGTTCTGCCCCGTGTATGTGAGTCTCTGGATCAGCATACTTGGGCTGGGCTTGAAAAAGACTACTGCAGGGTGGATCTGTGATGAGCCAGGTTGTGATCAGCTCTTCTGCTGGGTGGAGCACTGATGAGTAGGGAGTCTGGATGTTTAAAAATGGTGGCCCTCATGGTGTGGGGCATCCTCTTGCTTCTTGCTAGGCTCTGCTGGGGTGGCGGTCAGGGCTAGAACCTGCCTTCCCTCCCAGGCACCTCGTGATCAGCTGGGCACAGGGAGAGCCGGTAACATCTCTGCCCGTGTATATGAGTCTCTGGATCAGTGTACCTGGGCTGGGCTTGAAAAAGACTGCTGCAGGGTGGGTCTGTGACAAGCCAGGCTGTGATTAGCTCTTCTGATGGGTAGAGCACTGACAAGTAGGGAGTCTGGATGTGGAAAATGGCGGCCCTCATGGTGTGGTGTCCTCAGGCTTCTTTTAAGGCTCTGTTGGGGTGGAGGGCCAGGGCTAGAACCCGCCTTCCTTTCCTGTGCCCAGCTGATCACGGGTGCCTCGTGATCAGCTGGGCACAGGGAGAGCCGGTAGCAGATCTGCCCCGTATATGTGAGTTTCTGGCCTCGGACAAAAGAACGGGGACGACCTGGGGCATTCCAGAGGGCACCACCAAGGGCCAGGTGAGGCACGGCTATGCATGCCGCTAATGGGGGGCCCCCACCCACTGCAGCGGGGACACGACCAAACGATGGGACCCGAGTAGGCCAGCGCCAGAGCGAGAGCTGTCCACCCTGTCAGAGGACCCTGCTCCAGAGCGGGAAGGAGTGGATCAGGCCGGATTCCCGCACCCCTGCGCTCCCCACCACGGCCATGTGGAGGCGAGGGGCCCGCTGGCAAACGAGAAGAGCGGTCCCATTTGCCGTGAATGTCTGTCCCTAGAGTGGCGCAGGTTGGGCCCAGCCCAGGAGAGCACATTTGTATATTTATGTCATGCAAATAAACACAGTCATTCTATATCTGTCTTTTTTCCTTCTGGCTAATTTCACTCAACATGATCCTCTCCATATCCATCCTTTATAGGCAAATATATGACTTTATTTTTTCCTAACAGATGCATAGTATTCCATTGTGTAGATCTACCAAAGTTTCTTTATCCGTCATCAGTTCTAGGGCACACTGGTTGTTTCCAGATTCTGGCTATTATAAATAGTGCTGCTATGAAAATAACAGTGCAGATGGTGTTTCTGCTGTGTATTTTTGGCTTCTCAAGTTATAGTTATAGCTTCCCAGTATGACAGGGTCAAATGGGAGCTCAATTTCTAGTCTTTGGTGCGATGTTCATATTGTTTTCCAGAAAGGCTATACCAGTAAACATTCCCTCCAACAATGGATGAGAGTCCCCCTTTTCCCGCATCATGCCAACACTTGTTGTTCTTGCTTTTTGGATATGCGCCAGTCTCTGTGGTGTGAGATGATATCTCATTGTTGTTTTGATTTGCATCTCTCTGATGATTAGTGATGATGAGCATTTTTTCATATGTTTTTGGCCATTGGAATTTCTTCCTTGTCAAATTTTCTGTTCATTTCTTCTCCCCATTTTTGATGGGTTGGTTGTTTTCTTCTTGTAAAGTTCTACTAGTGCCTGATATATTCTGGATATTAACCCCTTATCAGATGGGTATTAGGTGAATATTCTTTCCCATTCTGTGGAATGCCTTTGTATCGTGGTCACTGTTTCTTTGAGGTGAAGTAACTTTTTTAGTTCGTTGTAGTCTTATATATTTATCTTTTGCTTCATGTTGCTTTTGTTAGTGGTGTTTCACCTTTGAAGATGCCTTTAGCTTCAATGTCATGGAGGGTTTTTCCTATATTTTCTTTGATGTACTTTATGTATTCAGGTCTGATATTGAGATCTTTAATCCATTTTGATATGATTTTTGTGCATGGTGTTAGACAGAGGTCCAAATTCATTTTTTTCACATGTAGCTGCCCAGTTTTCCCAGCATCACTTGTTGAAGAGGCTTCCCTTGCTCCATTTTGGACTCTTTTCACCTTTATCAACGATTAAATTATCATGTTTTTAAGGATAGGTGTCAGGATACTCAACTCTATTCCATAGGTCCACAGGTCTGTTTTTATTCCAATACCATGCTCTTTAAATTACTACTGCTTTGTAGTACAGTTTGAAATTGGAAAAGGTGATGCCTCCCATCTGCTTTTTCCCAAGGATTGCTTTAGCTGTCCATGGGGTTTATTATTCCATACGAATTTCAGGAGTGTTTCATCAATTTCTTTGAAGAATTGTCATGGGTATCCTTATAGGGATGGCATTGAATCTGTATAGAGCTCTAGGGAGTAGTACCATTTTGATAATGTTATTTAAGGATGAAACACCACTGACCAACAATTAGAAGAAAAGATACACAAATGGGATTACATTAAACGAAGAAGTTTCTGCACTTCAAAGCAAATGATGAATAGAATACAAAAACAGCCCATGAAATCAGAAAAGATATTTGCCCAACATTCATCCAATAAGTGGTTAATATCCAAGACATATAAAGCACTGGTAGGACTTTTACAAGTAGAAAACATACAACCCTATTCAAAAAAAGGTAAAAAGAGATGAACATAAACTTCCTCAAAGAAGAAATACAAATGTCCAAAGGCACATGAAAAGTACTCTACATCACTAATTATTAGGGAGATGAAATCAAAACAACAATGATACTTCATTTCACGCGAACAGAGACTGGCACGCATCAAAAAGAAAACCAGTGCTGGTGTAGAGGCAGAAAGGGACTCTCACTGCCAGTAGAATTATGGTTGGTTTGGTTTCTGGAAATGAAGAATTCTTTAAAGAAAAAACCTATAAACTGAACTTTTATATAAACCAGAAATTCTGCTCCTGGGAATATACCCAGGAGGCCAAAAACACAACGCAGAAGAGCCATTTTCACTCCTATGTCCGTTTGCAGCACTGCTCGCAATGGTCAGAATCAGGAAACAACCCATGTCCCCAAGAATAGATTAGTGGATAAAGAAACTATGGTACTTCTACACATTGGAATACTATACAGCTATTAGGAAAAATAGATACATGAAATTTGAGATTTGTTTCTGCATGGGCACGTCACCCAACAATAGATGGACATTGAGAGTATCACACTGAGTGAAACCAGTTGATGGGAGAGGGACAAGCATAGAATTTTTGTTCTCCTATGCAGGATATAAAAATATATGTGAACTCTTTACACCACAGAGACTGGCACATATTCAAAAGAGCAATAACAACAAGTGCTGGCGTGGATGTGGGGAAAAGGGGACACTCATCCATTGTTGGTGGGAATGCCTGCTGGTACAGCCTTTCTGGAAAACAATATGGACATTCCTCCAAAGACTAGAAATTGAACTCCCATTTGACCCAGCCATACCACTCCTGGGAATCTACTCTGGGAGACCAAAAATACGCAGCGGAAACACCATCCCTACTTTTATGTTCATAGCAGCATTATTCACAATAGCCAGAATCTGGAAGCAACCAGAGTGCCCGAAAATCGATGACAGGATAAAGAAGCTTTGGTACATCTACACAATGGAATACTATGCAGCTATTAGGAAAAATGAAGTTATAAAATTTGCCTATAAATGGATGGACATGGAGAAGATTATGTTGAGCAAAATTAGCCAGAAAGAGAGAGACAGATACAGAATGACTGCATTTATCTGCATAACATAAATATATATGTACATATTATGATACCAATATCCAAGGTCAAGTGAAACATATATCAGGAGGTCTTGTCAAAGGTGGAAATTATCACAAACGTGTTGGAGTCAGAGGCTAGGTAAGACAGAAAATGGAACAGTGTGCTAACAATTATCGAGGGTACTAATGCCAACCTAGAACTGAGCATTAAATAGAGGCAAAAGATACACATGACAACCCTTTAATGTATGTTCTGTAATCCATAGTCTGGAAGGGAGGGAAAAGAGAAAGAGAGAGAACGGGAAAGAAATAAAGAACCTGCCATGGAGGAGGGCTGGGGGAGGGGGAGGGAACCGGGGACGTTGGTGGTGGGAGATGGGCACTGGTGGAGGGATGGGTGCTGGAACACTGTATGACCAAAACCCAAATATGAACTTTTTAATTGTATATCTTTGTAATTGTAAAAATAAAAAAAATTTTTTAAAAAAGGTACCCCTAAACTCATTCACATACACAAACTCAGCAAGTGCTGGTGGTGTGTGGGAAAACTGGAATCTTGTATTATGTTGGTGAGGATGTAAAATGGCATGGAGGATGAGATGTCTGTCATAGAGGCTGACAATAGGGTGGGGAAGGAAGGGAAACTGGGATCGTGGGTATCGGGTAACGGGAATGTACACTGAAGGGATGGGTGTTAGACCATTGTATAACTGAATTCAAGTCATGAACAACTTTGTTTCTTTATGTTTCACCATCAAATAAATACTAAATAAATACATACATACATTATTTGAAAGAATTTAAAAAAAAGACACCAAGTCCCACCCATGAAATCAATATTTTTTGAGATCACAATATGCATTTGATGGCATTTAGCTCTTGTTAGACAAATACTTATCCTTGCAACCAGGGTAATTCTTCATTCCTTTTTACATGTTCTAAATAATTCTCATATTCTATTCTAATATAAAAATTAGGAGCATGAACTCTGGAGCCAAATGTTCTGAATTTGGATTGGGCTACTGAAGCTCCCTACTGAGAGATTGAGACAGTATGTATTTTTCTGTCTGTTACTTTTCTCCTCTATAAGCAACAAGTATAATCATAGATCCTATTTCATAGGAGTAAATGTTTTATTCCCATAAAATCCTGAGAAAAATATAAAAAATGTATCTGAGAAAGTTTCTTTGTCATGAAATAGGGAGAAAGTTAAGTTGGGATTCACTCATATTTCTAATGAATAAAAATTAGTGCAAAAGATGTGAAAACACTAGGATCATAGTTGTATAACTTCTGAGTGTTGCTTTGTTTATGGATAAAGGAAATCAAATACAAGAGCTGAGTTATGTGTTTTTTCCTTGAACAGTCATTACATTGGTAATAAAAGTAGAACCAATGCACAAATACTACCAAGTCCATTTTTTCTTTGCCTTAAGATATTCTTTCCAATAACCAGAGCCACCTAATTATGGAACAGTCTACCTACAAAAAGAACAAGACCTCATTACTCTGTGAATGCAAATAAAATATTAGAAGACACTTGGGGACCTAAATGTAATAACAATTTCAAACATAGATTAGATAGTTGAAGCAGGTATATTTTAAAATAACTTTTAACTACTTTAGTATGTCTTAATGTGTATTTTCTTAAGTTCTAAGCTTCTATATTTCCTTAGACCTACAATTATATTATGCCATTGGGTTAACAGTCAGTCCCATAGATTGTGTTTGGCAGCAATCTTTCTATTCACTCTGTAACAATGTCTTTATAACCATTGGGAATATTTCCATATTGAGCATCAAGGCAATTTAAAAAGTAATTTCTAGAGTAGCATCTATTTAGAACCTTTATTAATTGTTCTCATAGCTCCTCTCTATAGCTATATTTTTAGCTTCTATTGCCACTTAAGTTGAAATTAATTAGAGGAAAACAAAAGCTAAAAAAGCACCATCTCAGCATTTTCAATGAATGGACATAGCTGGAAAGAGGCATCTGCCTGTTTCTGTGACAACTCTGACAAGCAGCATGAGTTCAAACTAGTTGACAGAGGTGGAAAAAGGAACTAATAGAATATTGCATCATCTTATTAATTAATAATCTATAAAACTTCACATATGATGGGCATTTCAAAGATAACTTAGATACAAAAAATTACTGAGTAAAATAATCATACATAAAGTTGGGAAGTACTATTAATAACCTTTGTAATTGCCATTCAAATTATTATAAGCGGCTAAATAATATGGTAACCCTTGATTCCGCGTTTTAATTTAGTGTGCCTTCATTATGTTGTATATCTCTATCCATACAAGTTTTACAGAACTTATCCTCTTCAGCAAAGCAGATGCATGACTGATCACATAATCTCCCCAAAATCAGAACAATATAATGATTCCATTCTTGTTAGAGGACTTTTATTTTTCTTTGTCCTCCCATCCCTGTCCAATCCATGTTATAGCTTCTCATATGCTATATTCTATAACACTTGCCACTGCTGAAATTTTAACCTGTGGTTAATATCTAACCTCAATATTCATATGCTTCTGAGGGCAGGGAACAGTAATGCCTTTTTATTTTTATTTCTTTTTTTAACAGTCCTCTAAGACATAGTAGGCTTGTAATATAGCTTTGTTTAAATAATAAGAAAAGTGAATTATGCTTTATAGTATTTGTCATAGAATTTTAAAAATCACAAGTTTTGGAATATAGGCTATCACTTTGAATATGAAAGATACTAATTTTTGAATAATTTTTATTTATACACGCATAAGAGAGTACACAGATGTTCAACTAGAATGTAGGACTGGCATAAGGCAATAATCAGGACTGAGTCAATAAGGGAAAGGAGTTGTCAGTAAAATTTTTTATTTTTGCTGAACAGAAATAAAGAACTTTAGTGGTTTATAAAACACTACACCAATCTCCATTTGTATTGCACACAAATTCCATGTTTACTATCTTTGACTCCTAGGTGTTTCATTATTTAATCTTGATTTTTACTAACAGTAAATATTTAGTTCTTTTCAGATACAGAATGACTACATTTATCTGCATAACATAAATATATATGTACATATTATGATACCAATATCCAAGGTCAAGTGAAACATATATCAGGAGGTCTTGTCAAAGGTGGAAATTATCACAAACGTGTTGGAGTCAGAGGCTAGGTAAGACAGAAAATGGAACAGTGTGCTAACAATTATCGAGGGTACTAATGCCAACCTAGAACTGAGCATTAAATAGAGGCAAAAAGATACACATGACAACCCTTTAATGTATGTTCTGTAATTCATAGTCTGGAGGGGAAGGAAAAGAGAAAGAGAGAGAAATGGAAAGAAATAAAGAACCTGCCATGGAGGAGGGCTGGGGGAGGGGGAGGGAACCAGGGACGTTGGTGGTGGGAGATGGGCACTGGTGGAGGGATGGGTGCTGGAACACTGTATGACCAAAACCCAAATATGAACTTTTTAATTGTATTTCTTTGTAATTGTAAAAATAAAAAATTTTTAAAAAACTCATTTCAGCTGGATACAAGGCTAGACCCCTATCAAATGTACTATCACTCTGACCCTACAAACATTTTTTTTCTGAAAAATGTACAACATCATTAAATCTTTGTGAATTTGTACTTCTACATTAATGTTTTATTTTAGACACGATACTAAAACTATCACTATCACTATCCTCCCATTGATCATCTATTTGCTAGAGCGGGCACCAGTAATATCTCCATATGTCCTGTCTCATGCTAGTAGAGCCCAAGGGCATCTATTCGCTCCAGGAACATAAAGAGCCTCAAACCATTATATTAGGTCATGGGAATGAACTAATATAATTGTTACTGGTATTTGGCATATCAAATAAAACAGGGCAGCTTGCCAGGCTTGCTATGCAGGTGGCATACCCTTGTAGTCACCTCTAAATATAGCATTTATAGATGAAACGCGTGGCCGCAAGCGGCCGCGTGAGAGGAGCTGTAATAGGCTGTTGCTGGGTTGAGTTCTGACTAAAAAACATCTTAAGGAATCTTCTGGGCTCTATAATAATTTCTTCTCACTGTCTCAGCAAACCCCACCTTAGCAGTTGAAATTAATCACCCATGCCAATACAGCAAAGTGATGTTTTGATGATTTAGGAGCAAGAGGAACTATTATAGTGGTATTCTTGCCTTTGATTTAATATTTTTTTCTATTTCCTATTAATATCTGTTTTCTGAAATAACCAAGACACCCTAAAAGTCAGGTCCAAATATTGTAGGACTTAAAAAACAAAATTTCTAACTGGATTATTAGAGTTGTATTTGGAGCACAAATGTAATTTATACCCAGCATATTTTCTAGGTGAATGAGGAAGACTTACCCCTCTTGATCAATGATCGAAGTATATGTGCTCTCATATAAGAGAATCTCTAATGTCCAATTTTCCAGCTAGAAATGGTTCTTAGTATTTATTATAAAATTCCACAAATTTACCAGGAACTGAGGAATGTCTTAGCAAAGACTATGTGTGTAAACCAATCTCTGATACGTTTAACAACAAAATGGTTCATTTGTCAGAATTAAAGCTGTGTGGTATACAATTAGGTAAATAATTAGTTGTAAATCCAAGAATTGCAGATGGTGCAAAAAACATTGGGTATGAAGAAGGAAAATTCTAATCTAAAATAAAGTTATTCTGTCGGGGACAGTTCACCACTCTTTTATTATGGAAGGGGTCTGATGTCACTAGTCTGCCACTAGGTGACTGGCTCAGGCATCAGTGTATGTCTCTACTACTGGACAATTATGTACATGTAGCCATGGAAATAATCAAGATCTCTACAGTCTAGTTTATGGTAAAAATCAGGGGCACTGAAATAGCCCTTTAAGAGATAGGGAATGAATCTATATGAAAATAAACTGCTTCTAGTTGTCCTTGGAAACTGATAAAGAGAAAGGCCTTTGCCAATTTAATACCATACACAGGGTGTCAGGAATTGTAATATTATTAGCAAGTGAAATAATTCATAAGTGGAAAAGAAACTGCAGGTCAGTCACAACCTCCTTAAATTTATAGTATTTATTATACTTATCTCTTAAGATTTATCCACTTATTCCATAGGTAAATTAAATGGGAAAGTGATTTTAAAAAATATCTTTCGTTCAGTTTTTTGGGGGGCTTAAAGGGCATGAAATGTAAGTCTGCATTCCTTTCAGAAATTGTTACCCTCACTTCCTCTCTTACACACCAACTCCAATGACTTTACTTCACTATTCATTACCTCCTGGAACTCTACATTGTTTATTATTCTGGGCCACACCCAGCAGTGCTCAAGGGTTACTGCTGGCTCTGCAGGGTGGTTCAGGACTGTACAGGATGACAGAGATCCAACAAGGCAAGAACCAAGCTGCTCAACGACCTCTCCTGGCTCTGAAATTCTTCTCTGGAAAGGAGAGCAGAAACCCTGGAACATGTGGGTAGAAGTCAGGGCTGACTTCCCTGCATAACACAATCCCTCCCTACCAACTAAGGCCTTAAGCAGCAAAACTTCGGGGAAGGTTGGGGACCTAGACCCACGTCGTGAGATGCAGTGGTCCTCGGCTGCACATAGGACTGTCTGGTGGGGATGCTGGGACCCAGGGCTCAATGCGCACAATGCTCAGGATACTTCTACTGTCCTGACCCACCAAGACACAGTCGGAGATATGAGATGGCGAGCAGGAGGGGGATCCCTCTCTCATGACAGACACTGGCTCTGGGAACACTCCATTTGTCCCACCTTTACCTGGGCCACTCACTGGCTCAGCTCCCTCCCATTCTTAGTTTCCAGAGCCCAGATTCGCCTTCAGCCTCATAAAGTGCTCCCAGCTCCTCACCCACCTCCTGTTTCTTCCCATCCCATATCCAGCAGCTCTGAATCGCCCTAACCCTCACAATCGATTTAAAGAATCACCCACACCTGAAGCAACATCAAGGAAGAACCCACAAAGATACCAAAAGGAGGAAGATCCAGCAGAAATGGGCCTGGCTCCTTCTGGAATGTACAGAAAAGGTTCAATGAACTGCAGGCCTCACCAAGAATTCTTTACCCAGCCAGACTCACATTCAGATATGAAGGAAAGATACACAACTTCATGGATAAGCAACAACTCAGGAACTTCATGGACTCAAAACCAACTTTAAAAGAAGGACTGAAGGGTCTGCTGTAATACGACCAAACCCATAAGCACAACAAGCGCAAACAGAAAGATGACACAAAATCCGATGACAATAATCTCTCTCAATGTCAATGGTCTAAATGCACCAATTAAGAGACACAGAGTGACAAAATGGATTAAAAAAATTGAACCCAACATTCTGCTGTCTACAAGAAACGCATCTGAATAATCAGAACAAACAGAGACTCAGAGTCAAAGGTTAGAAGACCATTCTCCATGCAAACTACTCCTCCAAAAAAGGCTGGTGTGGCCATATTAGTATCAGATAATATAGACTTCAGGCTGAAAAGGTAGAAGGGACAACGAAGGCCACTTCTTATTAATTAAGGGTATGTACACCAGGAAGAAATTACACTACTAAACATATATGCACCCAACGAGGGGTCAGAAAATACTTAAAGCAACTGCTAAGAGACCTCAAAGAAGACATTAACAGTAGCACAATAATAGTTGGAGACTTCAACACTTTTCAAACAAGCACACAGAATTCAAAGCTATTCTCTATATTTAATTCCTCCAAAGTTCATGGTTTTCTAAACTACATGATTTTACATGTAAGGATGGCATTTCCTACGATGCATTGCCAGATCCCCTGGATCTCGGTTCTTTCTGATATTTTCTGGGATGTTTCTGATATGTTCTTTGCCAACAACACTAGAAGAGAGACACTCCATACCCAACCACTCCAGACCCACAGCTGCGCCACTAGGCCCCACAAGGAAACAGCCCTTGGAGCTCCAGAAGGCGGTATGTGGCTCGGCCAGCCCCTGGCTGAGTCCAACATAGCTCTAAGGGTTCGCTCACTTGTGCAGGGGAGGCCCACGCTAGTCAGACTTGGAAAGGGGATTCGGTAACCTCGTCCCATTCCTTCACCTCCATGTCGAAAGGCATGGCTACGAGCTCCCACCACCACAGCCAGCAACCCCAGAAGAGAGACACTCCAGACTCACAGCTGCATTGCCACGCAGCCGCAGAGCGGCCATGTGACAGTCTTAGATAATACTGGAAGTTAGGA
Source organism: Cryptotis parvus (assembly GCA_021461705.1). Taxonomy (NCBI): domain Eukaryota; kingdom Metazoa; phylum Chordata; class Mammalia; order Eulipotyphla; family Soricidae; genus Cryptotis; species Cryptotis parvus. The sequence continues at coordinate 28,631 of JAJIBD010005561.1, read as the reverse complement.
CCAGGTCCTTCTCAGGATCTTTCACATTTATACACTGTATACAGTTCTAGGCAGGTTATAGCCATAGCCTGTCATCCCAGTGAGCCTAACAAGAAGCCAGGGAAAACCCCACATCATGAGGTCAGTCATTCTCAACATCCAGACTCCACAGTTCCGCAGAGCTCAACCTAAGAGAAAAGCAGATCTCTCCCTGTTGAGGCTCATCAGTAAAGATCGAGATGAGAACTGACTACTGAGAGTGTACCACCTACACTGCAGAGCCTGGCAAGCTAACCATGTCGTGTTTGATATGCCAAAACCCAGTAACAATTATAGACCTCATTCCCATGACATGAAGGAATGGTTTGAGGCTCTTCGTGTTCCTGGAGCAAGCAGATGTCATTGGGTTACACTTGCTTGCAACAGGACACATGGAGGTGTTACTGGTGCCTGCTTTAGCAAATCGATGAGCAACGGGAAGACAAGTGATACAAGTGATACAGGATATTAATGTCATTGAAATTGTAACCAATATGGGTTTAGGTAAACAAAGTCTTGATTCAGAATTGAAGAAGGTACTTTGCCTACCTCAAAATTGGAAGAATGGCTTCTACTGTGATGACTTTTATAGTCATTTAGTCTAAGAGATAGTAATCAAGAGATGAAGCTGTTCTCTCTCAGGTATAGGTAAGGCAATTCTGTTTCTCCAGGTTACACAGGTTGGCTGCTGTCTGCTCTCTGCTAAGCTGAACTTGAAAGCTAATGGAAGTCAAAGAAGTAACTCCAGGATTTAGCAGTAGATTCAGAGCTATTCTAATTGTACATATTGTAAGTTATTCCAAATATAATTAAAATAATTTTATTTTCTGTGTATTTATTGGAAAAGTGGCCACATTAGAGTGATTTGACCTGAAAGCTGATACTTCTAGAGTTAATCGGCCAGGAAACATCTAAATATATTATAAAGATAACCTAATCGTGTTTTTTCTACGTCATATTTAAAATAGATAACTTGGCATTTTGAAATTACAACCATGGATAGTTATAGGAATATCACCATAACAACTTAGTAATTTTTTGGTCCTATCCAAATCATTTAAAAATGAAAACTTATTTGAAGATTTTATAGCATCCATACTTTAGCTTTTATCCCTTTCTCATAGTCTCCAAACAGATACATACTCGTGGGTAAGAAATTGATATTTCAGTACTTAATTAAAATAATTTTGTTAAGTTTGATAACTTTGAGCCGATATCTTATATATATGAAACTAATACCCAAACCAATGCCATATTTTCTTATGAAATGAAATAAATCTTATAGTTGTTCTTGAAATGAATCTTATAGTTGCTCTTATGTAGAATTTTGCTGTTTAGAAAATGGTGCACTCAAAAAAAATCTATCTTATTATAATCTCAAACCATAGTATTTCTCAAAATTAATATCTGCTGAAAAATAAACAAGTCTTTTTATTTATTTTTTTTATTTTTTTATTATACCACCGTGAAACATACAATTACAAAGGTGTTCATAATTGGTTCTTGGTAATACAGTATTCCAGCACCCATCCCTCCACCAGTGCCCCATTTCCACCACCAATGTACCCCTCCCCTCCCATCCCCCCAGGCCGCCTTAATAGCAGGTACCCCAGTTTCCTCTCTTTCTCTCTCTATCTCTCTCTCTGTCTCTGCATCTCTCTCCCTCTTATTTTACACATTGTGGCTAGCCCTGCAGATATTTAGAGTTTATCACTTAAGTCTCTTTGTGTATATTCAATGGTGAGTTTTAATCTGCCATTACAAGTCTTTTTAAACCCTCTAATTGTTGATCACTGACTATGGTCACAGAATAGCCTTTAAATTTGTCTGCCTAACTTTAGACTGAATGCCATATGTTAAATAGAGATTCAAAGTAGGAATTCATCATAGTACAGCTATTCCATAAGAAAGTCATATAATCTCAGGAAAATAATTCATCATTTTAACCACTATTCCCTTTGCCAGTAAAATGGGACTGCTGTTCTTCTTATTTCACATTGAAATAGGAAGAGTAACTCTCTAGAGCATTAGAGAATGTCTGGAGCACAGAAGGCACACCAAAATAAACTTTTAAAAAATGCTAATCTGAATCCTGATCCTAGCCATGGTATGAGGTTTAAATAAGGATGTTCAGAGTATTTGCCCTACTGATTATTTCATACTTTACTCTATTTCACTCAAAATTACTATATAAAAGGGTTTGAATAGACAAATTAATTATCCCACCAGCACTATCTCCTTTTAGCATCTGGTCCTTTTTGTATTCAAACCAGCTTTCTTTATGGAAGTTACTAGATGTTAGAGCCTGATGTGTCACGGAACATTATTCCAAAGGTTAGACCTAGGCCTAGGAAGGATCCTGTGACCACTACATCCCAACCTTTCATTTTTAAATGAGAAAACAAGTGCCCAAGTAGGTGAAAAATGGAACAACATAGTTATTGCATGATAAATGCAAGAAAAAAGGAACAAAAATAGGCCTTGAACATTCTTTCATTGCAGAGACCAGTGTATGTAGAAAAGATCTAACAGAGATAAGCACTGCACCAACTCCCTTGATTTCCTAGGCTTGAGCACTTTGCCAACCTTACCCATTCTAGGAGGAGCAGAGTATGCATACAGGCCTCTCTGCATAGATCTTCAAAGAAAATCAAGCTGTCCACTGCATAATATAATACATTATACCCATTTTTCTTTCTCACGGTATATATATAGAGAGAGAGCATAATGCACTGAATCACTGAATTTGGTTGTTTGAGTTCATGGGCTTTAATAACGTGTAAACGTTCTATTCAATATTTAGAATATTTTCATCACCCCTGAAAATTCCCTGTGACATTTTTTATTCCGTCTCAACCCCAACACAATCAATCACTGATGATTGACACTTGTCACTGATGATTACATCATCATAAATTATTTTTGTATTTTTTAATTATTTTTAGTATTTTATTATACCACAATGAGATATACAATTACAAAGATGTTCATAAGATGGTAATATTTGGGTTTCGGTCATACAATGTTCCAGCACCCATCCCTCCACCAGTGCCCATTTCCTACCACCAATGTCCCTGATTCCCTCCCTCCTCCCATAGCCTGCCTCTATGGCAGGTTCTTTATCTCTTTCTCTCTCTCTTTCTCTCTCCCTTCCCTTACATATTGTGGATTACAATACATACATTTAGAGGTTACCATGTGTATCTTTTTGCCTGTACTTAATGCTCAGTTCTAGGTTGGTATTAGCACTTTCGACAATTAATAGCACAATGTTCCCTTCTCTGTCTTACCTAACACCTGACTCCCACATGTTTGTGGTAATTTCCACTTGACAAGACCTCCTGACCCATGATTCACCTGACCTTGAATATTGGTATACATATATATACACAAATATGTATATATTTGTATATATAAATGTATATATGTATATATATTTATATATATATACATATAAATGTATATATATTTATATATATACAAATATATATATATATATATATATATGTATACCAATATTCAAGTATTCAAGGTCAGGCGAATCATGGATCAGGAGGTCTTGTCAAGTGGAAATTATATATATATAATTACAAATATATATTTGTATATATACATATATATCAATTAGCTGATGATCTAATCAGTAATGGCACCAGTAACATCTCAAACATCCTGTCACATGCAAGATAGCCCAAGGGCATCTGCCCACTCCAGGAACATAAAGAGCCTCAAACCATTCCATCAAGTAATGGGAATGAGGTCCATAATTGTTACTGGTATTTGGCATGTCAAATACGACATGGGTAGCTTGCCAGGCTCTGCCGTGTGTACATCAATAAAAATGTTTTTGGAAAATTGCTTACAAGGTTGGAGAAATAGTACGTCATCTGCCTTGCAAGCAGCCCACCCATGTTCAATCCCTAACATCCCAGATGGCCCCCAGGGTACTACCAGGAGAGTAACCCCTGAGCACCACCAGGTGTGACCTAAAAACAAAATGCAAAACAAACAAACAAGACTGCTTATACTGGGAAAAGAAGAGGAGGGGAGAGGAAGGAAGGAGAGGGAAGAGGAGGGAAGGGAGAGACTTGGGAGATGGCTCAGCAGTCAGGGTTACATTGCTGGCATGTGCAAGGTACTTCAAATGTGCAGTGACAGACAGAAATGAGACTTTGGTCGTGAATAAATCCTGATGCCATGTGCCACCAGAGCAGCCCTGAATCCTCAGGCTATGAAGCTGAACTGTCTAACCAGGTTGGCAGAGTACCACTGGTAGCAGCTCTGGGCCCAATAGTATAGGAGTTAAAGGGTTCACCTAGCTGGTAACAGCTCTGGGCCCAGAAGTATAGGAGTTAAAGGGCTTGCCTAGCTGGTAACAGCTCTGGATCCAGTAGTATAGGAGTTAAAGGGCTTGCCTAGCTGGTAGCTCTGGGGCCCAGTAGTATAGGAGTTAAAGGGCTTGTCTAGCTTAACCTTGAGGAGTCCCACATCTCTCCCAGTATCCCTCCAAGCAGAGAGCAAGGATATATATGTCTCATGCAAATAAATGAAGTCATTCTATATCTTTTCCCTTCTGGCTAATTTCACTCAACATCATCCTCTCCATGTCCATCCATTTATAGGCAAATTTCATAACTTCATTTTTCCTAACAGCCGCATAGTATTCCATTGTAGATGTACCAAAATTTCTTTATCCAGTCATCATTTCGGGCACACTGGTTGTGTCCTGATTATGGCTATTGTGAATAGTGCTGCTATGAAAATAAAAGTGCAGATGGTGTTTCTGCTGTGTGTATTTTGGCTTCCCAGGGTATATTCCCAGGAATGGTATGGCTGGGTCAAATGGGAGCTCAATCTCTAGTCTCTGGAGGAATGTCCAAAGACTAATATTGTTTTCCAAAAAAGGCTGTACCAGTCGACATTCCCACCAACAATGGATGAGAGTCCCCCTTTTCCCGCATCCACGCCAGCACTTGTTCTTGCTCTTTTGGTTATGTGCCAGTCTCTGAGGTGTGAGATGATATCTCATTGTTGTTTTGATTTGCTATTTTTTGTATTTTGTGATATTATTGGAGTATCATAGTATTAAATCCTTTGTTTCTGAATTTTTTGAGTTAACCATCTGTCAATTTATTTTGTTTTCTTTACTCTGAATAATAATCCCTAGAGCATGTGATGTTATTCTATCCTCAGAATGATAGAAATGATTATAACAAAACAAATCTAGCATCTACTGAGTGACTGGTGAAGCTATGTAACCTTTCTAAACTTTATACATATATATGAAATAACTTAATATACCTATCAAAGTTGAATATACAACTATTAGCATCTTGTCTTAGACATACTAGGTGCTCAGTACAGCATCTATAAGCATAAGATGCCTGCATCTACTTTCCAAGAAATCACCTAGTGGAACTTATTTTATTTCATGTCAATATGGTGATGCCTAAGACTACTCTTGGGAGAAGCACTCAAGACCCCATGATGCCCTGTACTGTGCTTGTTCTGCTGTTCCACATAAACCTTAAGCAAAGGCCTTGTTAGATTACTCTGAATAGTATGCAGCTGAAAAGTGCTTTCTTTTTGAGGGCTGTCAAAATACTCTCCTGATGAGAACCTAAATAAATAGTTTTCTGAAACCTTTCAGAATTTTTAATAAGTCAAAATACAGTTTTCTGACAGCATAATTGCTTTTCATAGTGGGGCCTTAAATCTGCACTATAAAAGAATAATGCAACAGTAGATCATTTGTGAAAACTTAATGAAAACGGAGTTAGGGAACCTCAGAGTCACTAGACCTTGAAATTCACTTTCAGAAACTAATTTGCAGTAAATGCATGAGAAACATATTTAGACATGATAAACTTCCAGGCTGGTGCCAGGCAGGTGTGGAAGTTTATCTTGATTAACTTTTTTTGTTTTAATTAATGCCAAAGCAAAATTCAGGGATCTGGTGTTATGTTAGTGTGGGCCATTTTGAAAGGCACCATCAGGCATTCTTGTGTTCTGGATCAGCTGGGCAGAGCTACCTGCTGTGGAGAATTTTGAGGTCTTCACAAAAAACATATTTGTTTCTCTTATTTCTGGCACTGACCTCATTAGTAATAAAATTTAGTCTATGAAGTATTTGGAGGAAGCTTGCTACAGAGGTTAGGTACAGGCTATGGACTCAAACTACTTAGAATAAATCACAGTTTTATTACATTAAAGATGTGTGATCTTTTGCAAGTAACTTAACCTTTTTACTTAGTTTTTCTGTCTGTAAAATTATGACAATAATAATGATACCTGGGGCTAGAGAGAGGATATAGCAGGTGAGGTGTTCTCGTAGCATGCAGTGAATCCAGGTTCCATCCCCAACATTTCATAATGTCCCCTGAGACTTGACAGAAGTGATTCCTGAGCTCAGAGCCAGTAGTAAATTATGAGCACCACTGGGTTTATCCCCAAAACCAAACTATTGAAAATACTTAAAAATAAATACCCACATAGTTGTGTTGAAGTTAAAATGAATTAATAAAAATAATATATACAATCTGCCTAAATATAGTTAATGTTCAGTAACTGTTAGCTATGTGACTGTATTGTCATTGTCATTATAATGCAGAAATAGGTACACTTTGACATTTTTCCACTGAAAAATGCAATAGTGTTAATATGAATATTTAGGGCATACAAAATTACCTCACAACCACCATCTTACCAACACCAAAATACCTAACAACATCCACCACTGACCTTATTTCACTCTAATCTGCCTTTTCCTTCCCCAATCCTATCCCTCTCTCTCAATCATTTAGTAACCTAAGTTTTGTGATTCATGTGCAAAAAATTTGTGAATATTGAATACTGTCCTTTCCATTATTTCACTAATGTTTTTATAAGCCAGCTTGAGGAATAGATGCAAGTTCCTAGAATTTGGTTGTCTGTACTCACGAGTTACCAACCATTTGTTCTTACTGACATCAAAGCAATACTTTTTAAAAACATCTATGGTGTTCCAAGGTCATTTGCATCTTCATTTTACTGTCTTCTAAACTATTTACTCTTCAAGGCTCATTACAGTTACTTAAGATAAAAAGGCAGTTTCATTATCTGGCCTAGAAACCCAGAGCCTGCTATTGAAATTTTTTTAATTTGAATTTAGAGGAACTGAATTATATTAGTTTGAAGACTTTTCATCAATCCATGAAAATGACCAGAATGCCTATAAGGAATTCAAGAATCCAAAATTAATCTTCAGGGCAGCTGGATTTGAATTTTGCCTGTCATAGTTTTGGGGAAGCAAGAAAGTACAAGGAGAATGAACAGTCAGTCACTTGTTCTGGAAAGTAAAATAGTTCCAGAAAGTGAACCCAGTAGTTCATCTCAACTGGAAGCCAAGTAAAGATTATACCCAATGGGGCGGAGCGATAGCCCAGCGGGTAGGGCGTTTGCCTTGCACGCAGCCGGCCTCTGCCGGCCCGGGTTCGATCCCCCGGCATCCCATATGGTCCCCCGAGCACAGCCAGGAGTAATTCCTGAGTGCAGAGCCAGGAGTAACCCCTGAGCATCGCCGGGTGTGACCCAAGAAGCAAAAAGATTATACCCAAGAAGTGCCTCCTGATTTAAAATCCAGGTACTCTGAGACTGGGCCTCAAAGAGTGGGGCTGCAGCTATGCCCCCAGGCCACACCCAGAGGCCTTGGGGTCGAGACTGCACCAATCAGACTATTTAAATCCAGGTACTTCTGATACCTGGCCACGAAGAGCACAGCCGCTCTGCTTCATGGTCGCACATTTCTTCATCATTGAATTACTCACAGAAATGGTACAAAAAATATTCTAAGGGCTTTCTAGACAGTATAAGCTAAAGCAAAAGAAAACCTCCTTCTCCATCCCAGGTGCCCTGATAAAGCAGCTGCATAAGAGAGGTATCTTCACTTCTTAGACCTAGAACCATAGTTGGGAACTTCGCTCCCATACTACCACAGCAACATGGGGAAAAAATGCAGATCCCCATCACAAGAAACTGATGAAGAAAAGAGTTATGATGCTTCAGCAAGGCACACCCACATACATAAACTATCTGCCATAGAATTCGGAGATGAAATGTTGAGGATGTTTAATGAACTCAAAGAAACAGTGAAATTAATGTCCAATAAAACACAAGAGGAAATGAAAGAAGCAAAAAGATGGTAAACCAATAGAATACTGGAGAAAATCAGCAGAAATAAAAAAACTGTAAATAAAAGTGCAATTAGTTGAAAACTTGGTAGATGAAATGAAAAACTCAATGGGTTTCCTCAACAGTAGAATGACAGCAGCCGAAGATAGAATCAGTGATTTGCAGATGAGTTGCAGAAAGTACTCAAGCAAATAGAGAAGATAGAAGAGAATCTCAAAACAACACAAGGGCCGAAAGACAAGACTGGAATGAATTCAAGATAAACAACGTAATAATCATCAGTTCCATAGGGACAGGAAGGCAACCCGAACAAGATTGGAGCCAGTTAAAGACATCATTGCCAGGAAATTCCCAGAGCTGAAGAATGCAGGCATTCATATCCTAGAAGCCTAGAGGATACCAGCTGAAAGAGACCCTAACAAAAAGACTCCAAGACATATCCGAATTAGAACTACAAATGCCATAGGTCACGATCACGATCACGATCTTCCCGTTCATCATCTATTTGCTAGAGCGGGCACCAGTAATATCTCCATATGTCCTGTCTCTTGCCAGTAGAGCCAAGGGCATCGGCTTGCTACAGGAAAATAAAGAGCCTCAAACCATTATATTAGGTCATGGCAATGACCTAATATAATTGTTACTGGAATTTGGCATATCAAATACAACACGAGCAGCTTGCCAGGCTTGCCGAGCGGGAGGCAAACTCTTTTAAACACCTCCGAATAAAGCAGTTATTGATGAAACACAGGACCGTGCGAGCCGGACTGTGATGGGCTGGTCTGCTGGGTGGAGTTCTGACGAGAGGGAAATCCAAATGTGGAAAATGGCGGCGCCCCGTGGAGGGTGGGGTTGTCTGGCTTGTTGCGAGGCTCTGCTGGGATGGTGGGCCAGGGCTAGAACCTTCCATACCTTCACACTGCCTCATGAACGGCTGGGCACAGGGAGAGCAAGGAACAGCTCTGCCCCATGTCTAAGAGTCTCTGGACCAGCACACCTGGGCGGATTGAGGAAAAACTGCTGCAGGGTGGATGTTGATGATCCGGGCTGTGATGGGCTGGTCTGCTGGGTGGAGTTCTGATGAGAGGGAAGTCCAAATGTGGAAAATGGCAGCGCCCGTGTAGTGGTGGGGTCATCTGGCTTGTTGTGAGGCTCTGCCAGGATGGTGGGCCAGGGCTAGAACCTGCCATGCCTCCCGACTGCCTCATGAATGGCTGGGCACAGGAAGAGCAAGGAACAGCTCTGCCCCATGTCTGAGAGTCTCTGGACCATTGTTCCTGGGCGGATTGAGGAAAAAACTGCTGCAGGGTGGGTGTTGATGATCCGGGCTGTGATGGGCTGGTCTGCTGGGTGGAGTTCTGACGAGTGAAGTCCAAATGTGGAAAATGGTGGCGCCCGTGGAGTGGTGGGGTCATCTGGCTTGTTGTGAGGCTCTGCCGGGACGGTGGGCCAGGGCTAGAACCTGCCATGCCTCCCGACTGCCTCATGAACGGCTGGGCACAGGGAGAGCAAGGAACAGCTCTGCCCCATGTCTGAGAGTCTCTGACCATGTTAAAGACATCATTGCCAGGAAATTCCCAGAGCTGAAGAATGCAGGCATTCATATGCTAGAAGCCTAGAGGATACCAGCTGAAAGAGACCCTAACAAAAAGACTCCAAGACAGATCCAAATTAGAACTACAAATGCCATAGGTAGAGACACAGTATTGCAAGCACAAGATCAAAGAAGGAAATTTCATAAAAAGGGCATCCCTTAAAATTGCAGCAGACTTCTCAGACAAAACACTCAGAGCCTGAAGACAGTGGTGGGATATTGTCAAAAAACTCAATTTAATGAAGGCCTCACCAAGAATTCTTTACTCGACTAGGCTCACATTCAGATTTGAAGGGATAATACACAACTTTATAGATAAACAATGCTCAAAACGTCATAGACTCAAAACCAACTTTAAAAGGACTGAAGAAGTTTTTGTAAGATAAGACCCTGAAAGCACAATAAGCTTATACAAAAAGATGGCACAAAATCCCATGACAACAATCTCTCTGAATGTCAATAGTCTAAATACACCAGTTAAGAGACACAGAGTGGCAAAATGGATTAAAAATATGAATCCAACATTATGCTGCCTACAAGAAATGGATCTCAATATTCAGAGCAAACAAAGATTTAAAGTCAAAGACTGAAAGACAATTCTTTTTTTTTAATATTTTATTATACCACCACGAGATATGCAATTACAAAGATGTTAATAAGATACTAATATTTGGGTTTCGGCCATACAGTGTTCTAGCATTCATCCCTCTACCAGTGCCCATTTCCCACCACCAATGTCCGTAATTCCCTCCCCCCTCCCTAGCCTGCCTCTATGACAGGTTCTTTATTTCTCTTTCTCTGAAAGACAATTCTTTACGCAAACAACTCCAAAAATGCTGGTATGGTCACACTAGTATCAAACAACACAGACTTCTAGCTGAAAAAGGATAAAAGGGACAGTGAAGGACATATCTTAATAATTAAGGGATATGTATATCAGGAAAAATTAACTCTTAAACATATATGCACCCAACAAGGGTCCAGCAAAATACTTGAAACAGCTACTATTGGTCTTCAAGGAATATATTGGCAGAAATCAATGAGCTAGAATCCCAAAAACAATCCAAAAGATCAATGAAAGCAAGAGTTGATTCTTTGAAAAAATAAACAAGATTGACAAACCAATTGCAAGACTGACAAAGAAAGGGAACCCTAGAAAACCGAATCAAAAATTAAATGGAGGCTATCACAGCAGAAATCAAAGAAATCCAAAAGATCATGAGAAATTACTTTGAGAGTCTCTTTGCAATAAAACAAGAGAACCTAAAGAAATGGACAGATTCCTGATCCTATAACCTCCCAAGAATGAACCAAGAAGACTTGAAATACCTCAATAAGCATATCACTCCCAAGGAAACTGAAACAGTAATCAAAAATCTTCCCAAACATAGGAGCTCAGGTCTACGTGAATTAACTAGTGAATTTTTCCAAACCTTTAAAGAGGACCTTTAGCCAGTCCTTTTGAAGGTTTTCAAAATTTTCAAGAAGTAGAAACACTCCCAAGCAGTTTCTAAGAGGAATATATCACCCTAATAAAAAATCATACAGAGACATCACAAAAAAGGAAAATTACAGGCCAATATCCCTGATGAACATAGATGCAAAGACCTTAAACAAAATATAGCAAGCAGGATCAAAAGACTCATCAATAAAATCATGCACCATGACCAAGTAGGATTCATCCCAGGGATGAAAGAATGGCTCAGTATTTGCAAGTCAGTCCCTATAAGGATACCCATGACATTCTTCAGAGAAATTTACCAAATACTCCTGAAATTTATATGAAATAATAAAACCCCAAGTATAGCTAAAGCAGTCCTTGGGAAAAAGAAGATGGGAGGCATTACCTTTCTTCAAACTGTATTAGAATGTGTTAGTGATTAAAACAGCATGGTATTGGAGTAAGAACAGACCTGTGAACCTATGTAATAGAGTTTCGTATCCTGACACACACGCTCAAATACATGATCATTTAATCTTTGATAAAGGAGCAAAAAGTATGACATGGAGCAAGTAAAGCCTCTTCAACAAGTGGTGCTGGGAAAACTGGGCAGCTACATGTAAAATAATGAATTTGGACCTCTGTCTAACACCATGGACAAAAAGTCACATTAAAATTGATTAAAGCTTTCAATATCAGGCCTGAATCCATAAAGTACATCAAAAGAAAATATAGGAAAAACCCTCCATGACATTGAAGCTAAAGGTGTCTTCAAAGATGAAACACCATTAACAAAGCAAGTGGAAGCAAAGATAAACATAAGGGACTACATCAAACTAAAAAGCTTCTCCACATCAAAAGAAATGGTGACAAGTTACAAAGACAGTCCACAGAGTGGGAAAGAATATTAACTCAATACCCATCTGATAAGAGGTTAATATCCATGATATATCAGGCACTGGTGGAACTGTACAAGAAGAAAACAGCCAGCCCATCAAAAAATGGGGAGAAGAACAGAAACTTTGACAAAGAAAAAATTCAAATGGCCAAATGGCATATGAAAAAAAGCTCATCATCACTAATCTTCAGGGATATGCAAATCAAAACAACAATGATGGGGCCGAGCAATAGCACAGCGGGTAGGACATCTGCCTTGCATGCAGCTGACACGGTTCGATCCCAGGCATCCCATATGGTCCCCTGAGCACCGCCAGGAGTAATGCCTGAGCAAAGAGCCAGGAGTAACCCCTGAGCATCCCGGGTGTGACCCAAAAAAGCAAAAAAAAAAAAATGAGATATAATCTCACACCACAGAGACTGACATATATACCAAAAATGCAAGAACAACCAGTGTGTTGGCGTGGGATGTGGGGAGAAAGGGACTCTCATCAAATGTTGGTGGGAATTCTACTAGTACAGTCATTTTGAAAAACAATATGGACAGTCGCACAAAAAACTAGAAATTATACTCTCATTTGGCCCAGCAATACTACTCCTGGGAATTGTACTGCTGCAGGCCCTGCTGCCCAAAAACACACAGCAGAAACACCATCTGCACTTTTATGTTGTTTGCAGCACTGTTCACAATAGCCAGAATCTGGAAACAACTAGAGTGCCTGAGAACATACAATTGGATAAAGAAACTATGTTGCTCTACACAATGGAATACCATGTAACTGTTAGGTAAAGGGAAAATATGAAATTTGCCTATAATAAATGGATCACATGTAGAGTATCATGTTGAGTGATATTCGCCAGAGGGAAAAGGACAATAATGAATGACTGCATTCATTTGTGGGATATAAAAAATTAATATGATACTGATAAAGCCAGGAAAAACATGAATCAGGAGGACTTTATGTGGTTGGAATCTACTGTAAGCATTTGGAAGTCAGAAGTCAGGTAAGACAGATAAGGGACCAGGGTGCTAATAATTGTTGTAGGTGATAATGATCTGGAGTGAGGGGGTGGTCTGGCTTGTTGTGAGGCTCTGCTGAGGTGGTGGGCGGGCTAGAACCCGCCATGCCTCCCCTACTGCCTCATGAACGACTGTGCACAGGGAGAGCAAGGAACAGCTCTGCCCCATGTCTGAGAGTCTCTGGACCAGCATACCTGGGCCTGATTGAGGAAGAAACTGCTGCAGGGTAGGTGTCGATGATCCGGGCTGTGATGGGCTGGTCTGCTGGGTGGAGTTCTGACCAGAGGGAAGTCTCACCCCCCTCACCTCCACAGGCGCCGCCATTTTCCACATTTGGACTTCCCTCTCGTCAGAACTCCACCCAGCAGACCAGCCCATCACAGCCCGGCTCGTGTGGCCGCTATGCGTCCGCGTGGTTCATCAATAAATGCTTTATTTAGAGGTGTTTAAAAGAGTTTGCCTCCAACTCGGCAAGCCTGGCAAGCTTCCGTGTTGTATTTGATATGCCAAATTCCAGTAATAATTATATTAGGTCATTCCCATGACCTAATATAATGGTTTGAGACTCTTTATGTTCCTGTAGCAAGCCGATGCCCCTGGCTCTACTGGCGTGAGACAAGACATATGGAGATATTACTGGTGCCCACTCTAGCAAATAGATGATCAATGGGAAGATCGTGATCGTGATCGTGATAATGATCTAGAATTGAGCATTGAACATAGGCAAAGCCACAATGTTTAAGAAAAGGGTAAGAGAGAGAGAGAGAGGAGGAGGAGGAAAAGTGTGTGCCATAGAGGTCAGCTGTGGAGTGGGGAAGGAATTGGAGTACATTGGTGGTGGAAATGTGCACTGAAAAAAAAGAAAAAAATTGTGCACTGGTGGAGGAATGGTTGCTGGAACACACTATGACTGAAATCTAATTATGAACAATTTTTACTTTCATTTCTCACTGTAGTCTTGATCAATTGATCACTTGACATCGCGTTCACTTCACTTGGTCACTTGAATCCCGTTATTCATCAATTTGCTCAGGCGGGCGCCAGTAACATTTCCATTGGACCCTATCACATGCCAATGTAGCCCAAGGAATCTGGTTGATTCAGGAATATGAAGAGCCTCAAAACGTTCCTTCAGGGTCTTGACAAAGAAGTCTGACCATCTTGTAGGTGGGCAGCCACGTGATCTTTAGACATCCAGTGGGATCCAGTCAGTAATGGCTCTAGTCCAGCAGTTATCTCCAAATCGCATTATATGTCCAGCCCATCTGATTTTCGATACCTTGGCAAATGAGACAGCGTCCCTGATTCTGGAATAGCAACGGAGGTTGGAGCTCGGATTCCTTCTCTCACTTGAATGAGGCATGATACTCAAAGCATAGCTCCTTTGATTCCTCTCTGGGAGACCCGAATAGCATTCTCATCCTGCTTTCATAGGGCCCAGGTCTCTGAGGCGTATATTAATGCAGGGAGAACGGTGGAGTCAAAGAGATGTGCCCGAGTCAGAGGTTCTTTGTCCTTTTTAGCTATTTCTTCGATGCCTTTGAAGGCTTTCCATACCACTCTCTTCCTCCAGCGCAGCTCAGGTCATTGATCATGTTGACTTCTCGACCTAGGTACACATAACTACTGCATTCAGAGATGTCTGTTCCATTGAGAGTGAATGGGGCCTCTGGAACTAGTTCATTTTTCATGAACATTGTTTTGTTTAGATTCAGCTGTAGACCTATCTTTCCATATTCTCGGTCGAAGTCAGCCAGCGTTTGTGCTACTTGGCTAATGCTTGGTGTTATTAGAACGATATCATCTGCAAAGCAGAGGTGGTGTAGTTGCCGACCATCTATCTTCATTCCCATTCTGTCCCATTCTAATTGTAGCATGATGTTCTCAAGGGTGGCACTGAAGAGTTTTGGTGAAATGGTATCACCCTGCCGAACCCCTCTTTTGACATTGATGATCACATCTCTGTAGAATGGTGAGATCCTGGTGGTGAATCCGTAATACAACTCATGAAGGATCTTTTTTTTTTTGTATTTAACATTTTATTATACCACCGTGAGATATACAATTACAATGTTGTTCACACTTGGGGGGTTTCGGTCACATAGTGTTACAGCACCCCGCCCTCCACCAGTGCCCCTCAGCCACCACCCATGTCCCCAATTCCCTCCCCTCCCACATCCCGCCTAAATGGCAGGTTCTTTATGGATCTTGATGTATTGGGTTTGAATGCCCTGTTTGGCTAGGGCTTCGATGACCGCTTCACTCTCCACAGAATCAAAGGCTTTTTTTTAAATCAATGAACGTGAGACAGAGTGACATCCTGAACTCCCTACACACTTCAGTGATCTTGGTTCACTGTCACTGTCACTGTCTTCCCGTTCATCATTGATTTGCTCGAGCGGGCACCAGTAACATCTCCATATGACTTGTCTCATGCAAGTAGAGCCCAAGGGCACCTGCTTGCTCCAGGAACATAAAGAGCCTCAAACCATTCCATTAGGTCATGGGAATGAGGTCTATAATTGTTACTGGTATCTGGCACATCAAGTACGACACGGGTAGCTTGCCAGCTCTGCCGTGCAGGTAGCATACTCTTGTAGTCATCTCAAAATCCAGCAATTATTGATGAACCATGGTCGCAAGCGGCCACGCGAGCCAGGGTATGATGGGTTGGTCTGCTGGGTGGAGTTCTGACGAGGGGGAAGTATGGATGTGGAAAGTGGAGGTCCTCATGGAGTGGGGTGTCGCCTGACTTGTTGTGAGGCTCTGCTGGGGGTCGGGCCAGGGCTAGAACCCGCCATCCCTCCTGGGCACCTCATGAGCATCTGGGCACAGTGAGAGCCAGTAGCAGCTCTGCCCCATGTCTGTATCTAGATCAGCATACCTGGGCCGGATTAAAAAAAGACTGCAGCAGGGTGGATCTGGATGAGACGGGCTGTGATGGGCTGGTCTGCTGGGTGGAGTTCTGATGATGGGGAAGTCCGGATGTGGAAAATGGAGGTCCTCATGGAGTGGGGGTCGTCTGGCTTGTTGTGAAGCTCTGCTGGGGTGGTGGGCCTGATCCTGCTGAACAGAGAGGATGACCTATGGTTGATTGAGCTGAATCCTTTTTTGGAAGCCAGCTTTCTTGCATGGTTGCACTTCATCTAATGTTCTGCCAATCCTGTTCAGGATGACTTGAGTGAGCAGCTTGTAGATGATGGACAACAGGCAGATGGGGGTGATAGTTGCCAATGTCATGGATGTCTCCCTTCTTGAACAGTAGAACTATCTTGCTGGTTTTCCAATGGGAGGGCACCTTGCATTCGGACATAGTCGAATAGATCATAGTCAGTTATTTTAATGCCAAGATAGGACCGAGAAGATTGGCTGAAGAAATCCACATCGGGACCCATGGTCTAGAATGGTATGAACAGGAGGAGAGACTATCTGAGTTCATCATGTCCACCAAGACCAGGTCTAGAATGGTATGAACAGGAGGAGAGACTATCTGAGTTCATCATGTCCACCAAGACCATTCATGGGAATTCACAGTTCCAGAAGGCTAAATCGAAATGTTGGACATGGGAATTCCCTGGTAGACAGTTCCACAATGAAATTGACTACATCATCTTCAATCGGGCGGTTTTGCTTGACTGATGTTGCTGTGGTCCCAAAATTCCAAACAGGATCGGACCACCATCTCCTTAGTGCAAAATTCTACTTCACACAAAAAGGAGAAAGGGGCTGCAAAGTTTAAGAAGAGAACTCCCAGAATGACCACCAACTGGGAACTCTTTGGCACCACTGCGGCAACATGGGAAGATACCATCATTGATAACATCGATGAAGAATACAACCAACTGGTTCAGCACCTCCATGATTGTCGAAGAATGCAGAGAGAGGAAAACCACATAAGGATGCCTGTCTTCAAAAACTCTCGAGCTCATTCGCCAATGTGGCAAGGCGCGAGCCTCAGGCGACCAAATGCTAACATCCAAGCTTGCAATGCAGTGCAGAGAAGCAATAAAGAAAGACGCCAAAGAGAGAAGAGCAGAAATACTGGAAGATGCAGCAGAAGTAGGGAAAAGCATTCACAATGCCCGCCTGTCCTTCGCCAACTATAAGACCAAGATGACTGACCTCCATCATCCTGATGGATCTATCACATCTTCCAGAAAGGCAATGGAGAACATTATCTAAAACTTCTACTCAGATCTCTTTGATAGCCATGTCCACCTGCCCACATACCAAATTCTGCAGGATGGATATGTCGTTCCCAATGTTCTCCCTTCTGAAATCCAACATGCCAGTTCGTCAGTAAAGAAGGGAACAGCACCAGGCCCAGACAAAGTCAGACCTGAACACCTGAAGAATCTGCCTTCAGTACTCATCAATACACTGGCTTGGCTCTTCACATTCTCACTGTGGTATAATAAAAAAAAATTAAGTGCCTGCTAAGTCTTAAGGTGGTGATTTCACTTAGCTTTGGAAGGTTTATCCAAGATATGCCCTGAAATAATCTTTTCAGTTCACTAAATTTTAACTTCTGTATCTTTTTAAATGAGTTTAGACTTATTTTAAAGTTTCTTTTAAAAAATAAATATTAAAACAATTTTTAAACTCCTCTTTTAAATTTTTTAAAAAGAGGAAAATTAAAATTCTTTTTAACTTAAAAAATTTAAAAAAAGAATTGTTTAAACTCCTCTTTTAAACTTTTTTAAAAAAATTTTTTAAACTCCTCAAACAATATTTTATGTAAAACTAATAAAAATGCTATTCAAGGGCAACAGACCTAAATCCTTTCATACTCAGGAGAGATCAGATTATTTAAGAGCTTGCACTGTTCGCTTATTGTGAATATTCTGTAGCAAGGAGAAACCTTATAAAGATATGGTGCCACTTGTCAGGATCATGCTGCTGACTGGCCCTAATAAGAAAATTGTGTTCAACTATTATTCTCTGGACATAAGGAACTGGCTCATAAATTGTGAAACTTTTTCCCAAACAAAAGAGTGTTTTTAATTGACAGTCAAAGAAGGAAGGGAGGGAGACTCCGAGGGAGGGAAGAACTAAAACTAATTATAATACCTTTAACTGATCACATTACTATTTTCACTTATTTCTTGACTCCACTTAATCTCTACAAATTTGCATTCCACTGTAATCTTTGCAATGAGAATAGTGAGGAATAAAATAGTGAATACACTAGTAAGCCATAGCATTTAAGGAATGAAGCTGAAGACAGTATATTTCAAAGAGAGGGCATTGGGTAAGCCTGTAAGGAATCCTATCAGGCAGATAAATCATATATGTACTGAGGATTGAACATATATGATGGTAGAAGAGTAAATAAACTGTCCATTGTTTTCTGAGCCATAAACAAGTGATTCAGTTAGTTGTGCAGACCAAACATGTAATAAGGTCTTAGTTTGAAGTAAGGATGTTTGGAGATAGTTGAAGAAAACTCTGGAGGAAAGGAGGAGAGAGGGAGAAAGAGTACACAAGTTACGGTTGGTGTTTATTTAATCTTATCCTGCAAGATTCTGTATTTTCTGGAAAACCAACAAGACACATGTTTGAATTTAGCTTTTAAATTGCAAAGTTAAGTACATGTTATTTTGGATTCTAAGTCCAAACATTTGCTTGGTATTTTCCACACATCTTTTCTGCTCCAATTGGAGCACATCAAAGTTCTGGTTTCTCCTAATGTTGAGCAGACTTCTTTCTGCTGAATACCGTCTGGTTTTCTTAAAATGCCACCAGGAAGATGATGTTGCAGGCTTATGAAACACAATGGAATTTACTTGGGAGGAGGTGGTGAAAGTTTCGGTATGGCAAATTAACGAGGCAAGATACATGAATGCCAGGTCCATCTCTGCTATGTGTGACTTCGAACACATTTATTTCCCCCAAATGCCTCACTGCCTCTATTTGTAGAGCTAACAATTTGAGCAACAAGAGGTTAAGTAAAGGGCAGAAAGGATAGCTAAATATTACTATTCAAAATGTGCCCAGATTTTAAGCATAACTCGTCTCCTCTCTCAAGCCCCAAATAAATGTCTCTAAAGTCCTCTCCTCAGAGGAGGAAATAGAGGAAGGAAGATGAGGAAGCAAAGTAACAGGAAGAGCAAGGGTCAAAGGTCTGAGTACATCAGTAAAGCAGGGGAGTGGTATAGCTTATATCCAGACCCCAGAGTCAACAACACTGAAAACAGGAGATCCGAACACAACAAGCAAATTTTATTAAGTGCCTGTCAAAGTAGCAGACTCTAGAGATGGGGTCTGGGAGGAAATTTAAGAGAGACTGGTTCTAGAGCTTCATGTATCTAAACCCTGTCAGTAAATCATAGTTCTTTAATAAAATTTTTAAAATTTTAAAGAACTAGGAAATGAGAAAAAAACACAGATAAAAGAAATCAAAAGAAAAAAGAAAGTTCTCTCCTAACAAATCCTTCATATTTATCCCTTTTTAGTCTATGCTCCACACACAAATCAGATTGTTCCTTTAAAAATGAGTCAGATCATTTCATTTTCCTTTTCTTGGCCCTTTAATGGTTTACCATTTATCAGAATAAATTCTGGTCATAAAGCCCCACATGATCTGACTTCTATGTTCTTTTACTTTTTTTGCCTATCATTTTTCTTCCTTAGTACTATAGTAGCTTGGCCTTCTTGATATTCGTTAAAACCTCTAAGAACATGTATTCTTTATAGTATTGTGCTTTTTCCTTAGGACAAAAGGATTTTGGAACCCAGATTTTTCACATTGGCTCTTTATTTTGTTAAGCCAAACAATAAATCAAATACCCCAATAGTAAAATAAAACATCACACACACACATACACACACACATACACACACATACACACACACAACACTCAAGCAAGCAGACAATAAAGACATGCAGATTAAATTACCTGGAAAGAAAAAAAGTAAAGAAACTTTCTCAGTGAAAAAGTAGATTTTGAAATCCCCAGCTCTGTTTTTCATATCTAAGACTTGAGGAATGTTGAACAATATTGCATCTATCATAAGTAATGAAATCTACGAACTTTATAGCCTTTGCACCTCAGCAAAGTCCATTACTTTCTGCCATGTGACTATAGCATACTACAACATATTCTACGATTTTTTCACATTCATGCCCCTTCAGCTGCACACCTTGTATTTCTGTCCATTCCATACTGGAAAACACTCACTAATTACAACTCTGCTTTAAATCAGCTTTTCCTTCAGAAAGCATTCTCTTAGCTCCTTTGTGCTAAACGTATAATTCATTTCTGTCATTTCTGGGGTCATTTTAGCAAACCTACTAGTAGAGCCCTTATCATGCCTTTATGCACTCGGTAGTGTTGCACACCTGTCTACTCAGTTTGAACAAAATCGGCATCTAATCACAATCACTACAATATTTTATAGGTTATTTTTTTTTTTTAATTTTTTATTTTTACAATGACAAAGATATACAATTACAAAGTTCATATTTGGGTTTTGGTCATACAGTGTTCCAGCACCCATCCTGCCACCAGTGCCCATCTCCCACCACCAACGTCCCCGGTTCCCTCCCCCTCCCCCAGCCCTGCTCCATGGCAGGTTCTTTATTTCTTTCCGTTTCTCTCTCTTTCTCTTTTCCTTCCCCCTCAGACTATGGATTACAGAACATACATTAAAGGGTTGTCATGTGTCTTTTTGCTCTCTAGTTAATGCTCAGTTCTAGGTTGGCATTTCAATCACTACTATATTTTAAATAGCTGATGCCTTATCATAAAATTTTTATTTCAGTGTTTGATCACTTGACATCCCATTATTCGTCGATTTGCTTGAGCAGGTAGTAATGTTTCCATTTGTCCCTGTCACATGCCAGTGTGCCCAATGGCATCTGCTTGCTCCAGGAATATGAAGAGCCTCTAACTGTTTGTTCAGAGTCTTGAAGAAGAAGTCTGACCATCTTGTAGGTGGGTGACCACGTGATGTTTTGACGTCCCGTGAGATCCAGTCGGTAACGGCTCTAGTCCAGCAGTCATCTCCAAATCAATTACATGTCCAGCCCATCTGATTTTCAATGTCTTGGCAAATGAGACAGTGTCCCTGACTCTGGAACAGCGACGGAGGTCAGAACTCCGGATTCCTTCTCTCACTTGAGTGAGGCGTGATATTCCAAGCAAGCTCTTTCGATTCCTCTCTGGGAGACCCAAATAGCGTTCTCATCCTGCTTTCTTAGGGCCCAGGTCTCTGAGGTGTATGTTAAGGCAGGGAGAAAAGTGGAGTCAAAGATATGTGCCTGGCTTCTAAGTGTACGTAGTGTAACCCACAATGTGTGGGAGAAGGAGGAGAGAGAGAGGGAGAGAGAGAGGAGATAAAGAACCTGCCATTTAGGCAGGATGTGGGAGGGGAGGGAATTGGGGACATGGGTGGTGGTTGAGGGGCACTGGTGGAGGGCGGGGTGCTGGAACACTGTGTGACCGAAACCCCCAAGCGTGAACAACGTTGTAATTGTATATCTCACGGTGGTATAATAAAATGTTAAAAAAAAAGATATGTGCCTGGAACCGGAGGTTCTTTGTACTTTTAGCTATTTCTTCCATGCTTTTGAAGGCATTCCACACTGCTCTCTTCCTCCTGTGCAGCTCAGGTTTTAGGTCATTAATCATGTTGAGTTCTCGATCTAGGTACACAAACTGCTGCATTCAGAGACCAGTAAAAACAATTTGAGTGTTTAGTGAGTGTAAATTAGTTAATTAAGTTTGGTAATGAATGTTCTATGGGGCATGGGACAGCAATAAGTACTTACAGATCCGGTGACTTCCTGTCTGTAGACAAGAGGGTGAAACAGGAAATCATGCAAGAATATTTGTGGTCATGTAAAATAAAGATAAATACTGATGCATAAGGATTTAGAAACAGTTCTCAGTGAACTTTCTCCCATTGCATTCCATATATTGGTAAAAAAACACTGCCAAATGAAGGGTTTGTGTTTATTCATTGCCAGAATTATTGAGAAACATTTTAAAACTAAACACTAAAACATAGCTCCCTTCTTAATGCTGTTTCTTTGTTGAAGTTTTCAAATCCCAGTGGTTCTGACAGGAGAGAACCCTACCCTTTACCAATTATGTGTCCTTAATTGGGCTCAATTATGATAAACAGGGAATTCAATTGACAGTTTGGGTAAAAATGTTTCGCCTAGTGTATAGCAGGCTAATACAATGCATGCTGTTGTATAAGATGCCTTTAAACATTCAGCATTCAGAGATAAGTAATGATTACATTCCTCTTATATTCCTAGCTGACTTCTGGGGAGGAGAAAAAAACCACTTTCAGGCTTTGCCCAATGTCACTTATTGCTGCCATTATAAATTGAAAACATTTTTCTGCCATAAAAATCCTTGTGATGAATTGTACCATAGACATTAGAGTTTTTTTCATCATTTTCTTCTTGATGAGCTGGCAAAATAAAGAGAATAAAATGGGGATAGTCTTTTCTTTTGGAGAAATCCAATCTCTGCAAATGACCCCCTTAAGACTCTCAATGACTGTTTGTATGGATTCTGATCTTAAAAAATCACCCAACTCGGGGCTTGAGTGTGTGTATTATCATGCTGTTAGTTTATTATTGAGCACTAGTCTCTCTGAAAGTGATTTTGAGGATGACTTCATTAGCAGAACTGCAAAAAAGCTCTCTTTAAATGATTTGAACAAGGAAATTGAAATGGAATTTAGGAATTTTATTTAAAACAATGCTATCTTGGGCCCCTTTTCCAATGCATCATACCTTGTTACCTGAGATGAGATTTACACTTGATTGCCCACATTCTGTTATTTCTTTTGGAACTGAAGAAAGATAAGACTAAAATCCATTCCAAATGTTAAGTGTAGAAACTGTGAAAGGTGCTTTCTGCATCAAACCCTTAAAACAACTTTATAAGGAAATATTATGCTCAGTTTATAGGTGAGTGTAATGGGGTGGTGCAGAGTCATAGACTTTGAATCCGAAAACACAGTTATTCTAAAGTGACTCCTCAATTCTAATTCCACCATGACCCCCAGAGTAACTTATTTGTTCTATATTGTGCTGTCTCAGAATATAATAGAAAGTTACAGATAAAAAGATTTTAACTATAATCATTAATTATAATATCATTAATTATAATGATATTTAATAATAATTAATTAATTATAATATCATTAATTATAATGATATTTTTTGCAACACTGAGTGATTATTATTTGTACACTAAAGGCTAACATAATGTATTCAATTATTGTTTGATATCTAGATGTGTAGAGAGATGTAGGTTATTTTTCACCTCAAACCATTCCAGTGGTAAAAGCAGAAAGTCTCTACTAGCATTGCCTTTGTCCTCAAACTATTTCATCTTCACGTAAAATATCAGTGTCTAACACACTATCTACTGCAGCATGGCGCTGTCTATTTATTTGTATGTCTTCCCACTAGACTATGAGTTCTTGGAGTGCAGGAATCTAATCTGACACATTTCTAAAGGTCTATAGGCTGACCTATAGAATAAAGAAATTACATAACATTCATGAAGAAATTACATAATATTCACTCATAATATTCATATACTTATATATATGACAAATGGAAATATATATGAATGGATGGGACATTGGGTGAAGACTTTGAAATATACTTAATGAATGAATGAATGGGACAGTGGGTGAAAATTTGAAAAGTTAATAAAATCAAAATTTAAGAAATGAGTAAATTATACTGTTCAAGAAGGGAGACATTCACAACATCGGCAACTATTGCTCCATCTGCCTGTTGTCCGTCATCTACAAGCTGTTCACTCGAGTCATCCTGAACAGGATTGGCAGAACACTGGATAAAGGACAACCATGCGAAAGCAACCTGGCTTCTGAAAAGAATTCAGCACAATCGACAATATCCACACGGTAACCAAGATCATTGAGGTTTGTAGGGAGTTCAAGATGCCACTCTGTCTCACGCTCATTGATTTAAAGAAAGCCTTTGATTCTGTGGAGACTGAAGCGGTCATCGAAGCCCTAGCCAAACAGGGAATTCAAACCCAATGCATCAAGATCCTTCGTGAGCTGTATTACGGATTCACCACCAGGATCTCACCATTCTACAAGGAAGTGATCATTGATGTCAAAAGTGGTGTTCGGCAGGGTGATGCCATTTCACCAAAATTCTTCAGCGCCACCCTCGAGAACCTCATGCGACAATTAGAATGGGAAGGAATGGGAGTGAAGTTATATGGTCGGCAACTACACCACCTCCGCTTCGCTGATGACATCATTCTAATAACACCTAACATTAGCCAAGCGGCACAAATGCTGGCTGACTTTGACCTAGAATGTGGAAAGATAGGTCTACAGCTGAATCTGAAGAAAACTTTGTTCATGAAAAATGAACTAGTTCCAGAGGCCCCATTCACTCTCAATGGAACAGACATCTTTGTATACAGCAGTTATGTGTACCTAGGTCGAGAAGTCAACATGATAAATGACCTAAAACCTGAGCTGCACAGGAGGAAGAGAGCAGCGTGGAATGCCTTCAAAGGCATCAAAGAAATAGCTAAAAGGACAAAGAACCTCCAGCTCCGGGCACATCTCTTTGACTCCACCATTCTCTCTGCATTAACATACGCCTCAGAGACCAGGGCCCTAAGAAAGCAGGATGAGAATGCTATTTGAATCTCCCAGAGAGGAATCAAAAGAGCTATGCTTGGAATATCACGCCTCACTCAAGTGAGAGAAGGAATCGGAGCTCCAACCTCCGTCGCTATTCCAGAATCAGGGACGCTGTCTCATTTGCCAAGGCATCGAAAATCAGATGGGCTGGACATGTAATGCGATTTGGAGATGACCGCTGGACTAGAGCAGTTACTGACCAAATCCCACGGATGTCAAAAGATCATGTGGCAGCCCACCTACAAGATGTTCAGACTTCTTCCGTCAAGACCCTGAAGGAACGGTTTGAGGCTCTTCATATACCTGAATCAACCAGATGCCATTGGGCTACATTGACATGTGATAGGGTCCAATGTAAATGTTACTGGCGCCCGCTCAAACAAATCGTTGAATAACGGGATTCAATTGATCAAGAATGAAGGTGATTGAGATAGAGCATTTACAAAATGAGGTTGAAAACCAGATAAAAGAAAGAAGGAAGGAAAGGAGGAAGAGAAAAATAGAGGGGAGGGAAAGAGTGGAGGAAGGGAGGGAAAAAAGACAGACACAAATTTTCCTATGGAAAATTAAGTCCCTGAACGTAAAACAGCAGGTATATAGAGAAGAAAACTAGAGCTTGATTGGAGTCTTGGGTAGAGATCTAGTGTAAAGTCAATGGCTTTTTGAATTACAGCAGAATTCTGGATATGCAGGGTTTGAAGCACTTTAGGAGGGGGCCAGGGGTTCAAGTACCTATGAACCTCCTAGGCCCCTGTTCTGCAGTTCTCTCTGAACTTCCCAGGGGTTCAATTCCTGCCTCTACTACTGTAAGCTATTTGATTTTATTTTTAACCCATTCTGGGTATTACCTGTTAAACAAATAGTGGGGGTTCCTAAAACGGTGTTAGGGGCCAAGGGCCACACCCTGTAATACTAGCCCAGCAGGGTCAGAATGGTCAGTTCTCAGGCCTGAGATGCAGTACTACTTGGACCAGCAGTGTGAGAAGCCAGCAGGGTCATACTGGACAGGGTTCTGGGAAGCATGCTAAGGATAGGACTCGGATCTTTTGCATATAAGGCATGCACCCCGACCAATGAGATAACTCTCCTCCCCCCTGTTTTTAAACAATACTCAATACAATATATCCTCTGGTTTTATTGAGTATAATATCAAACAGAATTCTTGCTTTGGTACTTGGACACAGGGCACATGTTATGGTATGTGTTATAGTATGTGAGGAAGTGTTAATATAGAACAGCCAGATTGTGGGGAACGCTGCCGGGGTCCCCGACAGTGTCAGGACAGAGGTTGTCTTCTACCTCCGAGGACGCCGGGAGAACAGATGAAAACTCACGAGTCCGGTGCAGATCCAAAAATGGCTTTTAATAGTACAAAAGCTCTTCCACAGCACTCCAATATAATGAACAAACTTTAGCTCTGGTCCGAACTTACACCATACAAAAGAGCCTAAGTCTCCCACCAAAGAGAGAGAGGGATCTCACCCGATCTGAGTCCTACCCAGAAGAAGGAGCAAAAGGCCAAAAGCCAAAAGCCAAAAAGCCGCAGGAGCCAAAAAGCTGAAGGCTGAGAAACCAAAAGGCAAAAGGTGAAGGGGCCTCAAGTCAGCCCCTTATATACACCAAAGTAATCCAACCGGGAGGGACATGTCAACAAAGAACTCTAAACAGAGTGTAGTGCCACACCTTATTGCAGGTATAAAC
The DNA here is from genome assembly GCA_021461705.1 of Cryptotis parvus. Lineage (NCBI taxonomy): Eukaryota > Metazoa > Chordata > Mammalia > Eulipotyphla > Soricidae > Cryptotis > Cryptotis parvus. Next base: position 2,126 of record JAJIBD010005561.1, on the reverse strand, counting down.
AAAGGTTATGCCAAGGACTAAGGAGATTATCTCTTATGTAAAACACTGGAGAGAGAGAGAGGGCTGATATAAAGTAATACATCTTAACTTCATGAGCTTCATGTAATCTAGATGGTACCCACAAGGTCCTTCTTATTAGTATCTGCACCAGGGTGATTCTGAGTATCTTGTTCTCGAGTACTGAAAGGGTCACTCTCGCCTGCTTAGAGCAAAGTAGTATGATCCTTCCTATAGTCTTCCTATAGTCTCAGCGTAGCCAGGGTGGTAGTCTCCTGGTAAATTCTAACTGTCCCACGCTGGGTGAAGTGGGTATAAAGAGGAGCTGTGCCCAGTCTAGAAAACATAGAAGTCTTAGTAGAAGCATAAGTCAGAAGTTATTCAATCAAGGTGACTTCTGTAACTGCCACACCCTCTAGCAGTGTTTACATAGAAGAGAGGTCTCATTAGAATGAACCTTGGCTTAAATAGATTAAGCTGGGAGTTGGCAAAACAACAAAGCTCCCAGGTTAGCTAAACCTCTCCTCCAACACCAGATAATAACAATTAGAACACTTTCAGTAAACACTCAGCTACTTAACACTTGTATAATATTAATAAGTCTCTGTATCACTGTATCACTGTCTTCCCATTGTTCATCAATTTGCTCGAGTGGGCACTAGTAACAATCTCCATAAGTCCTGTCACAAGCAAGTGTAACCCAAGGGCATCTGCTTGCTCCAGGGACAGGAAGAGCCCCAAACCATTCTTCAGGTCATAGAACTGAGGTCCATAATTGTTACTAGGTTTTGGCATAACAAGTAAATAAAACACGGGTAGATTACCAGGCTCTGCCGTGTAGAGTGGTATAGACTCAGTAGAAGGCTCTCATCTCGAGCATTTACTGATGAAACTTAAAGGGAAAAGATCAGGTTTTCTCTTGGATGGAGCTCTGAGGAACTATGGAGTCTGGATGTTGAGAATGACCGACTGCATGATGTGTGGTTTGCTCTGTCTTCTTGCTAGGCTTACTGATATCAGTTAGAACCTGTCTAGAATTGTATACAATGTATAAATGTGAAAGATCTTGGGTAGGACCTTATCCTAAAATCAGCATTATCTAAGACCCAAGGGAACTGTGGGTCTGGTTTGGGGGGGTCTCTCTCTTCTGGGGCAGCTGGCATGGAGCCGGAGGAAAGGGCAGGGCCCAAAACTCCACTCGAAGTCTGGCCAGCATGGTTTCTCCCCGCACATGAGAGCAAACCCTTGGAGCAATGTTGGACTGGGCCAGGGGCGGCTGGCCAAGCCCCTTACTGGGAGGTCAGCTCCATGGGTTGCTTCCACGTGGGGGCCACCGAGCAGCCGCAGCTGTGGGTCTCTGAAATTTTTATATAGAATTGAGGTTTTCATGCTTCATATGTGTAGATAAGCAATTAATGTGATAATGTACAGATAGTTTCTGATTTCCCTACATCAATATACATTAGTCATACAAATATTATCAACAATGTGCATATTTTGCCATTTTGGTTTTTTGCTTATTTGTTTATGTTGAGCTACACCTGACTGTGCTCAGGGCTTACTACTGGCTCTATTCTCAGGGTTCACACCTAATGAGCTCAGGGATTTATGGGTGCCAGGTATTGAACCTGGTTCAGTTGCATCAAAAAAAGCACCTTACTCACTGTATTGCCTCCCCAGTCTCCATTGACAGTTTCTTTTTTAAAATAAATTGAAATTGTGATTGGTTTACAGTATTGTAGAATTTCATTGGTTTATCTCAGCTTTTTTGAGTATGTAAAAACTACACCCACCACTGAAGTTTCACTGTCATGGAATTATTTCTACTATTGATACCTTATTTCTACTATTGATATCTTATTTAATACTCAGTAATTTTCACAGATTCAAGTGGTAGATGTTTGATGGCCTATTTGTCAAAAAGATATACTTAAGATTATGGACTATGTTTTGAATATTCTAAAACTACAGAATTAACACTGCTCAGAAATCTAATGAAACAGTTAGGATTTTGTAAACTTTAGAGTGCTATTTACAAGAGAGTGGATTCTAGCAGCACCTTTTCTGAGTCAACCAATAAACCTTTTTGGACGTCAACCAGCTGTTTAAGCCTCAGTAATCAAGCATTC
>JAJIBD010005560.1:0-43390 GCA_021461705.1 Cryptotis parvus | reverse complement strand
GTGTACCTAGGTCGAGAAGTCAACATGATGAGCAACCTAAAACCTGAGCTGCGCAGGAGGAAGAGAGCGGCATGGAATGCCTTCAAAGGCATCGAAGAAATAGCTAAAAGGACAAAGAACCTCCGGCTCCGGGCACATCTCTTCGACTCCACCGTTCTCCCTGCATTAACATCGCCTCAGAGACCTGGGCCCTACGAAAGCAGGATGAGAATGCTATTCGGGTCTCCCAGAGAGGAATCGAAAGAGCTATGCTTGGAATATCACGCCTCACTCAAGTGAGAGAGAAGGAATCCGGAGTTCCGACCTCCGTCGCTATTCAGAATCAGGGGCGGCTGTCTCGTTTGCCAAGGCATCGAAAATCAGATGGGCTGGACATGTAATGCGATTTGGAGACAACCGCTGGACTAGAGCCATTACCGACTGGATCCCGCGGGATGTCAAAAGATCACGTGGCCGCCCACCCACAAGATGGTCAGACTTCCTTGTCAAGACCCTGAAGAGAGCGGTTTGAGGCTCTTCATATTCCTGAATCAACCAGATGCCATTGGGCTTCATTGGCACGTGATAGGGTCCAATGGAAATGTTACTGGCGCCCGCTCGAGCAAATCGATGAATAGCGGGATTCAAGTGATCAAGTGATCCCTTGAGGAATCCCTCACTCACATTCCGTTTCCCAAAGAGAGGTCTTCTTGGTGCCCCGTGAAAGTGTTCCCACTGGGTCAGCGGCTTTGGCGGCGATCCAGGAGGCGAACCAGCGCCTTGTGGCAAGGTGGCTCCTGGCATGTCTCAGCAGTGCCCCCTCGGGCCTAAGGGTCAAGTGGAGACACGACTTTCAAGAGGCAAGTGTGTACCAGAGAGAGAAGGCTTGGGGCATGTCAGTCCCTGGCGTAGTTGTGTATCCTGTGGCGTAGTTGTGTATCCTGAGACTTTGCATGCTCTGCCTAGGGTGCTGGCTAAGTGGTCTGATGTCCAAGAAGAAGCGGAAGGGAAAGTTGAGTGTCTCTTTAGCAATGCCCTTTCATCTCATTCTCACAGCTCCTGTTGACATTTCCAAGGATTTCCCAACCCTTGCTTCCATCCTGTGCCAGCGTGCATGGTGCGTGGTGAAGCACCCCTTGTCTGGCGGGCCAGGGCCGTTCTCATACTAAGAAGGGCTGTTCTTTCTGTTCTAGAAATCTGATCTCATTCAGATTTGGGCTTGGTCAGGCATTGTCATTTCCATTTTGTTACCACCCTTTAATTTTGTTTGTTTTGTTTTGGGGGCCATATCTGACAGTGCTCAGGTTTATTCCTGGCTCTGCACTTGGGGATCAGTCCTGGAAGGGGTTCGGGGGGGACTCCATGGGGTTTTGGGGATCTAGCCTGGGTCAGTGTAAGGCAGCACCCTCCCCTCTGAGCTCTCCAACCCTGTTCTGGTGCCTGTTTGCTCTCTCATTTGCAACCTGAAGTTCTCCATTGGTGCAGGCTGGGAGTTGGGGCTCCCCCTCACGCCTCCCAAGATCCTGCCTGCCCTTCCAGGCTGTGGCAAGGACCAGCCGGATTGCTAAGCAGCCGCCTTCAGCCCTCTACAGAGAGAGGACAAGGAAGGACCAAGGGAGGAGGAGGAGCCAGCGGGCACAGGCAAAGATCTAGAGACAGGGACAGCAGGGACGAGGGGCGCCCGGGACCCAGAGCACAGTGGGGAAGGCACTTCCCGGGGAGCCAACCTCAGCACCCCACAAGTTTTCCCTTGAGCAGCGCCAGGGGGGATCCTGAGTGCGGGGCCAGGAGTAAGCCCTGAGTATTGCTGGGTGTGGCCCCAAATAAACAAAAAAGCCCAAACAAGAACAAGAACAGCCGTGTGGGCCCTGCTGTCCCAGCACACCAAGCTCCGTCTTCACAGGTGTCGTCTCTTTCCGGCAGGACAGTGAGGCCAGTCGCGGCGCAGGAGGGAGCCGGGCTGAGAGAGGGAGACAAATCGTCCTGGTCACTCTGTCTCAGAGGCGGGACCCTCAGAGGGCTCCACCTTCCCCCAGGACCCGGTCTGGGCCTGCTCCAGATCTAAGTCTCTGTCACACCCTCACCCGGCTCTTTGGGGTTTGGCTGTCTCTGTGCCTCTTTCAGGAGGGCCTGCGTCCAGGGAGGGGCTGGACTCTCTCCAAGCTCCGGGGGTCCAGCACAGTTCAGGGAGGGACCCCTTGGTCAAGGAGGAAGAAAGGGTTCTGCAGCCTCTTGTCTGCCTTTAACAACGTTCCCGGAACACAAGACCCCTCTTGTCTGCCTTTAACAACGTTCCCCGGAACACAAGAACACCCCCACCCCACTATTACGCCCCCAGAGGAAAAATGCTTTCTTTGAAAGGGCCGAAGGATCGCCATATTAGCTCTCTCCCAATGCTGGCTCACGGAGCAAATCACAAATCACTTAAATGCACTGAGACAGCCAGTGCTCCTGGCTGAACGAAGCTGAAGGAACGGCACTAACAAGGCAGCCACCGCGACCAAGGCCACTGCCCAGCAGATGGACGTGCCATCACCTTGTGGGCACGGGAACCTCCTCCAATGCCAAGTCTTGGTCGAGACTTTCAGTTTAGTCTGAAACATCAGTTTTGGGCGGAGCCACAGTCCAGCGGGAGGGTGACTTTGCCGTGCATCAAGCTGACCCATAAGGTCCCCCAGCACTGCCAGGAGTAATTCCTGAATGTAGAACAGGGGTAAGCCCTGAGCACCACCAGGTCTGACCCAAGAGCAAAAGACCCGTTTCATTCCGGAGTGTGGTCAGGAAGGTGAGAGTGAGCAGAGGTTCCGGGGGTACCGACCTGCGGGTGATCCGTGGGGCTCCGGGGGCTCTGGCCAGGCAGGAAGGAGGGGCCCTGGAGGACGAGGGAGGGTGGACAGCTCGTCTCTGCCCCGCTCGCCGCCTCCCGCCTGGGCCTCCTGCTGTAAAGTGAAACTCAGACAGTGAGCAAAGAGCACTAGAGCTCCTCCCGCCTCCCGCGGCCCTGCTGCAAGGAGTGCTCAGGGCGCCCCTGACCGCATGCTGGCCCTGGCCACAAGGCCAGCGGCTTCGGCTTCGTGGGAGGGTGAGGAGCAAGCCGGATGCTCCCCTGGGGAGATAAAGCTCTCACAGCACCCAGGCGCCAATGAGGTGTGCGTCACTGGGTGGGTTTAAGTCTCCTCCTCGTCTGGGCAAAGAGCAGGTGATTGCGACTCGCGTGGTGAGTGAGGTTCTTCCGGATCAGGCAGGTTTGCCGCTTTCCAGACCTGCAGTCCCTGGACACAGCCTCCGGGTTTGCCATGGAGCCCGGACAGAGACCCCCCGGCCCATCACTTCCTGATTCTAGTCACAGTGGCGCGTAAGGCCCCAACAAGGCTCTCTAGTGTTTCAGCTCCAGACACGTGTGGACTCAAGTTCAGAGAGCAACACTTGGAGAAACAGAAGCGGCAAGTCCAGCCAACGCGCCTTCTCGGAGAACGTTGGCCTCACCAGACCCTGCAGCTCTAGTTTGGGTGCTCAAAACTAGAGACGCAGCAGGAAACCGGTGTAGAACTTGGAGCCTGTTTCTGGTTGCCGGTTCTAATCTCCCGCCGGCTCAGTTAGCCTGGAACTGCCCTGGCCAGGCCTGGGCTGCCATAGCTCCACCCCCAGCTGTTAAGGAAGATGAAAAGGCCTTTTGGTGAAAGAGCTGCTCTGACAGGGAACGTGGACAGAAAGCCCCCCTCTGATGGCTATTAAACCTGGATCTCTCCAGAACAACACTGCCTGGGCCCCATCAACTTCAGGATAAAATAAAAACAAAATAAAACATTTCTCAGCTGCTTTTTTTTCCCTCTTCCCTAGCTGGTTTCTCACATGAAAGATCCTCTGGGGCTGGAGAGGGGTCAGGGGGTCAGTTGCTTGCCTCGTATGTCGCTGACCCTGGTTCAGACCCTCAGCATCACATGGTCCCGTGAGTACCTCAGGAGCACGCCTGAGCACAGAGCCAGGAACAGCTCCTGAGCACTGCTGACTGGGATAGAAAGGTTAGGGAAGGGGAAGGAGAGGAAGAGAGGGGAGAGAGAGAGAGGAGGAGGTGGGGAGGGCGGGAGGGACCTATAACACCCGTCTCTGGACTTTCTCACCCGCCTGCAGGAGCGGCCTTCCCTTCCGCTTACTCCCCTTCTCAGGGGAGCCCAGGTCCCTGCCTCAGGAGCCCAACTGCTGGCAGTCTGCCCTCCCGGAGATGACAGGGAGCCTGTCATGCATGCTGCCCAGCGCCGGACACTGGCACAGAAGCCTGACCCGGCCTTGCCACCCAGCGCGGACACTGGCACAGGAGACTGACCTGGGCCATGCCACCCAGCGCCGGACACTGGCACAGGAGACTGACCTGGGCCATGCCACTAGCGCCAAACACTGGCACAGGAGACTGACCTGGGCCATGCCACCCAGTGCCGGACACTGGCACAGGGAGCCTGACCCAGGCCTTGCCACCTAGTGCGGACACTGGCACAGGGAGACTGACTTGGGCCATGCCACCCAGCCCCAGACACTGGCACAGGAGACTGACCTGGGCCATGCCACCCAGCACCGGACACTGGCGGGTGCCAAGTTGCGCTGCCCGGCTCCGTCTCAGACCGATACGTACTTGTGGCCTTTGGCTGAGTGTTTGCCGCCATGGGCCATTTCAGTCTTCCTCTTTCAGAGTGAGGAGCCAGGATTAACCATCATTAAGCAAAACAATACACTGTGGTATGGGTGATGCTTCCCAAGGCCTCACGCACTGGGCGGGTAAGAGACGTGAGCGACGCCCCGTCCAAAAATTCCACCATAGGGGTCAGGGGCGATAGTCCAGAGGGGAGGGCGCTGCCTTGCATGCAGCCGACCTGGGTTTATCCCGGCATCCCATATGGACCCCTGAGCACCACCAGGAGTAATTCCTGAGTGCAGAGCCAGGAGTAACCCCTGAGCATCACCTGGCGTGACCCAAAATTCTCTCCCCACCCCAGCGCCAATGGCATGGTCCTGGGGGTCCTGGCGCCACAGAACCCCACTTGCTGGTCCCTCCACAGAGGCCACCAGAAGTGCTCCCAGCACGCAGTCCAGAGCCTGCTGCTGCCCCAGACCCAGGCTGTGATCCCAGACAGGGGAGTGGGCCGTTGGCCCACTCAGCCCTGTTGGCTTTCTGGGCCGGAGACTCCTGGTCCCAGGGCTCTCTGCCTGTGGGTTGAGTTCTGGCTCCACTGCTCTCGCAGAGGATTTGGGTGCTAAGAGGCTGCTCAGGGCGCCACCAGCAGCCCCATTAAGGCCGAGAGATAGCTCCAGGAGCCGAGTGGGTGCCCAGCGTGCCAGGGGGTGCCCAGGCATGCCAAGGCTCGATCCTGATTCCCAGCATCTCCTGATCCCCGATTGCAGAGCTGGGAACAGCCCTGAGCTATCCCTGAGCACCATCAGAAGTGGTCAGAAAAAAAACAAAAACAAGAAATTCTAGAAAATTCAACCACCAGAGAGTCTCATTCTGATAAGAAAGTCATCTGAGAAGCAGAGCTGGCAGTCAGCCAAAGCCAGGCTCCCGGAGACTTGAAAAACAGAACAATAAAATGGAAAACGAGGGGTCAGAGCCACAGTACAGCAGGCAGGGCCTGTGCCTTGCATGTGGCAGAGCCGGGTTCCATCCCTGTCACCCCACAACCTCCCTGAGCCCCAACAGAGGGATCCCTAAGTGCAGCCAGGAGTTGCCCCAAGCACAAACACACAACATAGGAAGGAAGGAAGGAAAGAAGGAAAGAAGGAAGGAAGGAAGAAGGAAGGAAAGAAGGAAAGAAGGAAGGAAGGAAGGAAGGAAGGAAGGAAGGAAGGAAGGCAGGTGGGAAGGCAGGTGGGAAGGCAGGTAAGAGGGAAGGAAGGAAAGTGGTAAGAAAGGTGGGAAGGAAGGAAGGAGGAAAAGGATGGAAGGAGGGAGGGAGGGAAGAGAGAAGGAAGGAAGGAGAAAAGGAGGGAAGGAAGGAAGAAGGGAGGGAAGGAAGGAAGGGGAGGGAGGGAAGGGGGAAGGGAGGAAGGGAAGGAGAAAGGGAGGGAGGGAGGAAGGAGGGAAAGAAGGAGGGAAGGAGGGAGCGAGAAAGGAAGGAAGGAGGGAGAGGAGGGAAAGAAGGAAGAGGAAGAAAGGAAGGAAAGAAGGAAGGAAGGAGAAAGTGGGAAGGTAGGAAAGAGGGAAGGATGGAAAGTGGGAAGGAAGGTGGGAAGGAAGGAAGGAGGAAAGAATGGAAGGAGGGAAGGAGGGAAGGATGGAAGGAGGGAGGGAAAAGAAGGGAGGGAGGGAGGAAGGAAGGAAGGAGGAGGGAGAAAGGGAGGGAGGAAGGAAGGGGAGGGAGGGAGGGGGAGAAAGGGAGGAGGGAAGAAGGAGGGAAGGAAGGAAAGAAAGGAAGAAAGAAAAGAAGAAAAGGAAGGAGGGAGGGGAGGGAAGGAAGGAAGGAAGAGGAAGGAAGGAAGGAAGGAAGGAAGGAAAGAATGAAGGAAGGAAAGAATGAATGAAGGAGGGAAGGAAAAGAAGGAAGGAAGGTAAGAAGGAAGTTAGGTAGGAAGAGGGGAAGGAGGGAGGGAAGGAAGGAAGAGGAAGGAAGGAGGAGAAGGGAAGGAAAGAAGAATGAAGGAGGGAAGGAAAGAAGGAAGGAAGGTAAGAAGGAAGGTAGGTAGGAAGGAAGGAAGGAAGGAAGGAAGGAAGGAAGTTAGACATGTTATCCCACATCACAGGCTATAGAACAGTGTCAGGTACTGCCAGCAGCAGGATGTTCGCTGACTCACAGGGGGATGGCTGTGAGTTTCTAGGATGTGCCCCACCAGCAAGGCGCCCGAGTCCTGACTGAACCAACGCCAGCACCTCCAGATGCGTCTGCAAGTGACTGGCCTGTGTGAAGGCCTCAAAGCCTTTCATGGAGGCCAGCGAGACACCACGGCAAACAGGAGGAATGAGCTTCCAACACTTCAAGCCTCCGGGGCCCTGGCTCAGCGGCAGCCGCCTCTGCTCCTCAGCATGAGACATGAGAGGTTGGGATTTCCAGAATGCTTGTGTCCCTGGGTCTGGGTGCCAGGCTCTAGGGCCAGGAAAGACTCCGCGTGTCTGCGCAAGACACTCAGTCACCTCCTGGATCCGCCACCACCAAACCTTCCACTCTGGGTTCGGGTGCAGGCTGGAGATTTGCATTTCAAGGTAGAACCCGGAGCTGTGGGCTGGGCCTTGCAGAGACTTGGCCCCTGGGCCCAGGGCCGGCCTCTTACAGAGCACAGGCTCTTACGCCTTCCTGCAGAGGTTCCAGCAGAGGAGAGCTCGTCCCTCCTGCTGGGGGCGCCAGCTCGGCTCCTGCCCTGCAGGAGGCCACATCCTGCTTCCCACATTCTCCCGCAGGTGCGCCTGGCTCTGCGCCAGCCCCAGGGCAGTAACCTGGAACCGGATCCCGCGGGATCCTGCCTCCACCTAGAAGCCAGGAGGAGGGAGGGGTCAGAGGGAAGGAGAATAGAGAGGGAGGAAGGACAGGAGGGGACTGGGAGAAGAGGGGGGAGGAGGAGGGGGCAGAGGGAGGGACAGAAGGATAGAGAGGGAGGAGGGAGGGGGAGGGAGGGAGGAGGAGGGAAGAGAAGGAGGAGGAGAGGGAGGAGGGGAAGGAGGAGGGAGGGAGGAGGCAAGGGAAGAGGGGAAGGAGGAAAGGGAGGAGGGGAGGGAGGAGGGGGAGGAGGGAAGGGAGGAGGGGAGAAAGAGGGGAGGGAGGAGGGGAGGAGGGAAGAGAGGACGGAAGAAAGAGGGAGGGGGAGGGAGGAGGGGGAGGAGGGGAGGAGGGGAGGGGAGAGGGAAGGGGAGGAGGGAGGGAGGAGGGAGGGAGGAGGAGGGGGAGGAGGGAAGAGGAGGAAGGAAGAAAGAGGGAGGGAGGAGGAGGGGGGAGGAGGGGAGGGAGGGAGGGGAGAAAGAGGGAGGGAGGAGGGAGGGAGGAGGGGGAGGAGGGAAGAGAGGACGGAAGAAAGAGGGGAGGGAGGAGGGAGGGAGGAGGGGGGGGAGGGGAAGGGGGAGGGGGAGAAAGAGGGAGGGAGGAGGGGGGAAAGAGGGGAGGGAGGAGGGGGAGGAAGGAAGGGAGGAGGGAAGAAAGAGGGAGGGAGGAGGGGAGAAAGAGGGAAGGGAAGAGGAGAGGGAGGAGGGGGAAAAGAAGGGAGGGAGGAGGGATAGGCTCCTCTCCGTGAAGGGCGGCTCTGCCTTTCTGTTTCCAGCCTTTCCGTGTCCCGTGAGGCTGCAGAGTGGGTAAGAGCTCCAGGGGTGACTGAAGCCCACGGTGTGGTCAGGGCCCGTTATGGGGGAGGCTGTTTTGTGGTGAGCGCCCGTTATGGGGAGGGCTCTGTTTTGTGGTGAGGGCCCGTTATGGGAAGGCTCTGTTTTGTGTGAGGGCCCGTTATGGGGGAGGGCTCTGTTTTGTGGTCAGGGCCCGTTATGGGAAGGCTCTGTTTTGTGGTGGGGCCCGTTATGGGGGGAGGGCTCTGTTTTGTGGTCAGGGCCCGTTATGGGGAGGGCTCTATTTGTGGTGAGGGGCCCGTTATGGGGGAGGGCTCTGTTTTGTGGTGAGGGCCCCGTTATGGGGAGGGGCTCTGTTTTGTGGTGAGGGCCCCGTTATGGGGAAGGCTCTGTTTTGTGTGTGAGGGCCCGTTATGGGGAGGGCTCTGTTTTGTGGTGAGGGGCCCGTTATGGGGGAGGGCTCTGTTTTGTGGTCAGGGCCCGTTATGGGGAGGGCTCTGTTTTGTGGTCAGGGGCCCGTTATGGGGAGGAGGGGCTCTGTTTGTGGTCAGGGCCCGTTATGGGGGAGGGCTCTATTTTGTGGTGAGGGGCCCATTATGGGGGAGGGCTCTGTTTTGTGGTGAGGGCCCGTTATGGGGGAAGGCTCTGTTTTGTGGTCAGGGGCCCGTTATGGGGGAGGGCTCTGTTTTGTGGTGAGGGCCCATTATGGGGAAGGCTCTGTTTTGTGGTCAGGGCCCGTTATGGGGAAGGCTCTGTTTTGTGGTGAGGGGAGCCCCGTTATGGGGGAGGGCTCTGTTTTGTGGTGAGGGCCCGTTATGGGGGAGGGCTCTGTTTTGTGGTGAGGGCCTGTTATGGGGAAAGGCTCTGTTTTGTGTGAGGGCCCGTTATGGGGAAGGGCTCTGTTTTGTGGTGAGGGCCCGTTATGGGGAGGGCTCTGTTTTGTGGTGAGGGCCCGTTATGGGGAAGGCTCTGTTTTGTGTGAGGCCCCCCTGTGTGATGGTGAGATGCAGCTTCACTTTCTTCAAGGCAGCAGCTATCTGGGACTGTGGTTGCATGGCTGTTCCATGTTCTGGAGCATTCTCTCGCACCCTGCAGGAATCCCGTGGAAAGCTCCTGCCTGTTGGGAGAGGCCCAGGAGGGTTAGCCGGAGACGAGCCTCACGGAATCGCTCGCAGAGAGCAGGCTGTGGCGTAGGGCCCTTAAGAGCCTGGGGTTCTATTTTAGAAACTAAAATTGCTTTGTTCTGTTTGGGGGTGCTCGGGATCACTCCTGGGGTTTGCAGACCCCCTATGTAGTGCCGGGAGTGAACCTGGGTCAGACTCACCCGAGTAAGCAAGTGCTCGCCCGTACTTCACCTCTGGTCCTCTTCCGCTTCTCTGACTTGGGGAGCTTAAACGAATGCTTGCGCCCCAGCCCGACTCTGCCTGGCCGCAGTGGGCCGATGCCCAGAGCAGCACTGGAGGCGTGGACTGACCCTAGTCCAGCTCAGAGGTCAGGGCTGACCCAGACTTCCTGAGTGTTTCTGGGAACATTTCCTGACCAATCTCCTTCTAAGTGTAAGTGTGTGAGTGTGTGTGAGTGTGTGACTGTATGTGAGTGTATGTATGAGTGTGTGTGAGTGTGGGTATGCTACCCGCACGGCAGAGCCTGGCAAGCTACCCGTGTCGTATTTGATATGCCAGATACCAGTAACAATTATAGACCTCATTCCCATGACCTGATGGAATGGTTTGAGGCTCTTTATGTTCCTGGAGCGAGCAGGTGCCCTTGGGCTCTACTGGCATGAGACAGGTCATATGGAGATGTTACTAGTGCCTGCTCGAGCCAATCGATGATGAACGAATGGGAAGACAGTGTGAGTGTATGGATGTGGGTGTGTGTGTGAGACTGTTAGTGTGTGATTGTGAGTGTGTGACTGTGTGAGCATTGTGTGACTGAGTGTGTGGCTGTGTGTGTGACTGTATGTGAGTATGTGAGTGTAGGTATGAGTGTATATAAGGATGTGTGTTGTGTGAGTGTGTGTGACTTTGTGTGATTGTGTGGCTGTGTGAGCATGTGACTGTGTGAGCTTGTAGTGTGTGTGTGTGGTGTGTGTGTGTGTTTGTGGGGGGGGGGTGTGTGAGGGAGCTCTGGGTTTCCACCTAGCCCTAGTGTGGCATTTCACTCGGACAGTAGGTGGCGCTCCTGATCCTCGGAGGAGCCGAAGCCGCCCCAGGTCGGCCACAGTGAGGCACATCCCGCTGCTGTGGGGATCAGTAACAACCTGGGGGGCCTGAGGGAGCAGCTCCCCGCCCCCACAAAGAAGGACCCTCCAAACAGGGAAAGGTTGAAATGGCTTGTGGGGCAATGCTAGGGTCCAGGGGGCCTGATCTGGGAAATTTGGGGGGTTGTTTGCAAAATAACTGGTTTCTTATATAGTCCCTGTGTCTTTATTGCCCCATCCTCTCACACAGGACACGGACTCACACACACACACACACACACACACACACTTCACAGGCTCACATCCAGAGTCCGACTCGAGCATGCACACAGACTCCCACACACCCCACACGCACATGTGTACACACTCCCTCCACTCACACTCACCCACACACACTCACACTCACCCCTTGCACATCTTCACTCACCTGCTCACATACACTCACCCACACTCTCACTCTCAAACACGCTCACATTCACCCACATACACTCACACTCTCACCCGCACTCACACTCACCCGCACTCACACTCACCCACACACTCACTCACCTACATCCTCTCACATCACAATGCTCACACACACTCACACCGCATCTCTCACACTCACCCACACACTCACCCCATATTTCCATACTCACACCACATCTCTCACACTCACCCACACACTCACCCCCATATTTCCATGCTCACACACTCTCACACTCACCCACACACTCACCCCATATTTCCATGCTCACACACTCACACTCACCCCACACTCACCCCATATTTCCATGCTCACACACTCTCACACTCACCCACACACTCACCCCATATTTCCATGCTCACACACTCTCACACTCACCCACACTCACCCCATATTTCCATGCTCACACACATTCACCCACACACTCACCCCATATTTCCATGCTCACACACTCTCACACTCCACCCACACACTCACCCCATATTTCCATGCTCCACACCGCATCTCCACACTCACCCCACACACTCACCCCATATTTCCATGCTCACACACTCACACTCACCCCATATTTCCATGCTCACACACTCACACTCACCCCCCACTCACACACACACACCCCCTTTGGGAACACAGGCTCCTGTGGCAGTTTCCAAGATGGCGCCTCTAGCTGGCAAACCTGCTCACCCAGGGCGCGGAGCACAACGCAGTTCCCCTGCCCGGCGCCTGTTGCTGACTGTGAGGGGGCCGGAGGCCGAAGGAAGGAAGTTCCCCCAGTGGCGTGTCTTTGCTCTTAGCCTAAGCGCACGGCTCCCTGCTGTCCAGTCCCAGAGCCGCAGATGCCCTTCCAGAAGCTTCTGTGGGGAGAATGCGGGACCCTCCCAGCAGTTTGGACATGACCCCTCTAGCCCTGGCGCCCCATGGTCTCTGCCTGCAGGGGGGCCCCAAGCAGGGCCCTAGGCTTCTTCCATGAGCTGCGAGTGTGGAGCAGGAGCTGCATGCCCAGGAGAAGGCATCGGGCTCTGTCCAGACCCGTGGCACTGGCCAGTCCAGGCTGGGCCTGCCATGGGGTCAGCCTACACAGGCCTGTGTGGGGTGAAGCTTCGTCGGTTACCAGAGGCGCATCCAGGCCCCCAGCCCAAGCACAAGACCTGTAGGGGGTGTCTCCACAGGGACAAGCTGGTTCCTGACACAGCGGGGCGGCGCTGCGCCCCCCGGGCTCCGTCAGCGCAGAGTCCGCTGAGCCCGCCAGGTGTGATCCCTGCGTGTGGAGCCAGGAGCAAAGCCCGAGCTCCACCAAAGAATAGAAATAAAGATTATTTCTCGGAAGGAATCAAGAATCGGGGTGAAATCAGAGCGGCGAGGCTGGGTTAATAACGGGGATATTAGTGATAACCCACGGCCACGCCTGAGTCTGCGACCCCTCACCACTCCGCTGGCCTGGCCCCACTTTGCAGGTGTTCCAGAGGCAGAAGCGGGAGCCGAGGGTTGGAGCAGACAGCAGCCCAGCCCCGCTCCCTGGGACTCCCGTCTGTGAGGGAAGAGGCCAGACTGCTAAACAGACAAGTGCGCGTGGTCCCGGCTGGCCGACAGCCCAGAAGCACGTGAGACCGGACCCGCGAAGGCGGAGGAGAGAGTGCAGGGACGCCCATCTGGGGGCAGGGTGTGGAGCTGTCAGGCCAGGAGGGCTTGGGGCGCTTCCTAAGCCCAGAGTTCGAAGGAACTGGAGTCGTGAACAGCCTTCGGGGTCGCCTGGGCACGGCCGGAGTCAGAAGCGTGTGCAGCCCAGGGGCCTGCAGGGTGGAGCGTGGGGGCCGGGCAGCGGGACTGAGGTGCAGACAGGTGCCAGGAGAGGGCGAGCCCTGTGCTGCCTTTGAGGGGAGGGAAGAGCGGAGCTGGGGTTCGGAAGCTCCCAGAAAGCAGCGCAGCGCCGGAGGAGCACCGCCACCCTCTTACTCTGTGCCGGGACTTTTGGACACTTCCCGCTTGGACCGTCCCATCTGCCCTTCCTCTCGCTCCTGCTCAGCCTCTTGACTCCTCGGCTGGAGCCTCCCACTGGCCCTTCAGCTTCCAGAGACGACGTTTGTGTCCCCGCCTCCCGCCCTGTGTCTTTGTTCTACTCCCTCCTGTGTGGTGGCCCCAGTCACGCTCCCCACCACACACTCCGCAGGTTTGGATTCCTCTGACCTGCCCCACTGCCAGGGGCGGCACATTCCAGTGTCACCTCCACAGAGCCAAGTCTGATCCCTGCTTCTCACCTCCAGAGCTGCGGGGAAGTCACGTGATGGCGGCCTGCCCAACTTCCGGCTTCTTCTCCGGGCCTTCAGTCACGTGATGGTGGCCTGCCCGACTTCCGGCTTCTTCTCTGGGCCTTCAGTCACGTGATGGTGGCCTGCCCGACTTCCGGCTTCTTCTCCGGGCCTTCAGTCACGTGATGGTGGCCTGCCCGACTTCCGGCTTCTTCTCCGGGCCTTCAGTCACGTGATGGTGGCCTGCCCGACTTCCGGCTTCTTCTCCGGGCCTTCAGTCACGTGGTGGTGGCCTGCCCGACTTCCGGCTTCTTCTCCGGGCCTTCAGTCACGTGATGGCGGCCTGCCCGACTTCCGGCTTCTTCTCCGGGCCTTCAGTCACGTGGTGGCGGCCTGCCCGACTTCCGGCTTCTTCTCCGGGCCTTCAGTCACGTGATGGCGGCCTGCCCGACTTCCGGCTTCTTCTCCGGGCCTTCCTCCAGGAGCCAGGAGCCCCTCTAGAACGGAAACCAAATCTCTTGTCTCTTCTCTTCCTCTGTGTGCCCTTGATGACTTGGCGTCCACTGCGGTTTGGGCCAGTGAGGGCAGAGCCCAACGCTCTTGGTGTCCACGGCGTTGTTTGGTTTCTTTCCTGAGTGGGCGCAGACAAGCTCGCGGCACTGCGGTGGGTGGGGCAGGCACAGGGGTGCTGGGGGTTGGGTTCAGTCTCAGACCCACAGGCCAGCCGCGTGCCCACAGTCCTCCACTGACCCGTTAGGAGCCCACCGCCCTCCCACTTCCCTTCCTCCGTGAAGTAAGGTACCAACAGAGGAGCCTTCAGTCAACAGGGGGCTCCGTGCCCTCCTGCTGCTAAGTTCTTCAGGGAGGAAGGGAGGGAGAGAGATGGAGGAAAGAGGAAAGAAGGAAGCAAAAAGGAGGGAAGGAAGGAATAAAGAAAGGAAGGATGAAGGGAGGGAAGGAAGGAAGGAAAGAAGGGAAGGAAGGATGGGAGGGATGGAGGGAGGAAGGAAGGGATGGAAGGGGAAGAAGGGGAGGAGGGAACATGGAAGGAGGGAAGGAAGGAGAAAAGAGGGGATGGAAGAGAAGAGGAAGAAAAGGAAGGGGAGGAAGGGGAAGGAAGGGAAGGAGGATGGGAGAAGGAAGGGAGGGAGGAAGGAGGGAAGGAAGGGGGAAGGAAGGAAGGAGGGAAGGAAGGGAGGAAGAAAGGAAGAAAGGAAGGAGGGAAGGAAGGGAGGAAGGAAGGAGGGGAGGAAGGGAGGAAGGAGGGAAGGAAGCGAGGAAGGAAGGAAGGGAGAGAGGAAGGAGGGGAGGAAGGGAGGAAGGAGGGAAGGGAGAGGGAGGGAGGAAGGGAGGAAGGAGGGAAGGGAGAGAGGAAGAAGGGAGGGAAGGGGGAAGGAAGGAAGAAAGGAAGGGAGGAAGGAGGGAGGAAGGGAGGAAGAGGGGAGCCCATGGGTCGCCATCCTCAGCTGGTTCCCGCAGGGAGTCTCTGCACGCGTGTTCAGCCGAGGATGTCGCGGCCCCACTCTGCCCGTCTTTAGCTGAGGGCGTGCAGCTGGGACAGGGAAGGGTAGCGCCTCACTCCAGACCACAGTAGGAAACGGAAGTCTCAGAGTTTGTGAAGAAGCCCCGCCAGCGCTTCCTAACTCCCGGCGGGGGCTGGGCCTATTTCCCCAGCACGACCCTTGGTGTGTCCCCTGGTGTGTCCCTGGGCCAGACGCGCCGGGGCCTTCGCTCCTGCTCTGTTTTCATGACCTTCGGAGCGTTCAGGAGTGGCCCCCTGGGAACTGGTGCTGATGTTTTCCCAGCTTGATGGTTTATCTCAACCGATAAGCCAAAGCTGGGGGGCTCGGTGCCGGGAGGAAGAGCTGCTGTCCACCTGTGTCCACAGCTCGGTGTTTGCTCAGGCTGAGCCACGATTAATCCAATCCTGTAGCCTGGGAGTGCGGCCTCTGCGGCGCCTCCAGGAAGGGCCTGGAAACTCAGCCAGGCCTTCTGCAGGGGCCAATACAAACCAGCCCCAGTTAATTCTGGGTCAACACCCTCTACCTTGGGTTTAATTTACAGAAAACCAAAGAGAAAGCCCCAGGGGTGCTGGCCCACCCGCCTCTCCCTTCTGTGAACCCATTGTCCCCCTGCTGGTCCAGGAATCTCTGGCTAAGGGCGAGTCTGTTTCCTTGACCATCACTTTGGTTGGAGAAGCGCAGTGTCGGCACCAAAGAGAAGTCCTTCATTCCTTGGCCAGTTCCGAGAACTGCCACACTTTCCTGTTCTCCTGTTCTCTTGATGCACCCCCCAAAGACTGACCCGCAAAGTCCCGCACCCCTCCTGAGCCCTCAGCAGCACTGACGCTTCTCATGGGCAGCGTCTCTGCCTGGTTTGAGCCCAGTTGCCTCATTGGCCTGCGGTGGCCCGACTGTCCCCGGCTTCATCTCTGCCGTGAACGGGTGGGGGAGGCAAGGGCGCAGCTCCCCACTGGGGAGTTTTTCCAAACTGGGCCATTCTCAGCAGAAACTGAGGGGCTCAGGTGAAGCAGGGATGTCCTGTCGGGTTGAAGGCGCAGAGATGAGACACCAGGAACACGACGTATTTCCATTAATATTTTTAATAATCACCAGCCGGAGGGGCAGCAGTTCTCATCTTGGCAGGAGCTCGCTGACCTGAACTAACTCATTTGACTGACCGAACTGACTGACCACCTCCACACAGACCCCAACTCCCTTATCCCTCATCTCCAAGGGCAATACAGCTTAAAGTTTGCATGGTTTACATTACAAAGACAGTTCACATTCATTGAATAGGATTTAGGAATAATAGGAAGGGAGACAACCAGGAATCAAAAACCTCCAGGGGTGCTATCTAGGTAAGATGAGATGAACAAAAGAACGCATTACAGTTGCTAATGCAGCCTTCCAGGACTAGCCCAGGATGGCAAGGACGTGGCAGACAGAAGAACAAGAAAAACCTGTTTTCTGCCTAACTTTAAGCATCGTCCATTAGACTCCATCTTGGGCTAGTTATAGCCAGCAAGGAAATGTGCAGAGAAATGATCTAGGCTAGCCTTGTCTGGGTACCTGCAGCTTTGATTAACAGTCTCACTAGGGATTCCTACATACTAACTCTATTGGGAGACAGTCTGCCGGAAGTCCCTGTGTATGTGTTAACAGGCAGTATCCATCAGACCTTCCCTCGCATATCCTTAGATCTACCTTCTGCCAACATCAGGATGGCTCCAGAAGCCCAGAGGTTGTCTCTGTTGCTCTGGTTTCCTTCCTGCTCTCCAGCTGGCCTTTGTGGCGCAGGTGAGTCTTGGCGCCTGTCACAGTTTGGAGCCTGAATTAGAACATCACACTTCACGCGTGGGCTGAGGAGACAGGGGCGCGGGCAGGGGAGGACGTGTTAAAAGTTCAGAGCAGTCATGCTGTGTGTGTGCGTGTGTTGCGCATGCGTGTGCATGTGTGTGAGTGTGTGTATGCCCGCGTGTGTTGTCTCCAGAGAAGATGTGGGCTCAGTGGAGACCGTGGGCGTTGGGAGAGTGCTGGCCCCTGCAGGAGGCCCCCCAGGACCCTTCGGGGAACAGCCCATCTCAGCGCCAAGAGCTCCACGGCTCGGCTCCCGCCTCTCAAAACTGACTTTCAGGTCCAAGGGCTTCGCTCCATCCCTTGGCAGGGTCCAATGTGTGTGCATGTGTGTATGTGTGTGCGTGTGTTTGGCAGGACAGACCATGGCTAAATCTGCCTCCTGCACGAGAGGCCTGAGCTCTGGGACATTTCTCGGAAGCACCCCTGGAGGCGTCGACGAACTGCGCACACCATCCAGGCTTTAATCCCAGACACGGGGACTTGTTGATGCTCACGCTGGACTGTCTGTCCTCCAGCCTGACACAGAACCTTCCTCTGGGAGGAAGTTGTTTGATTTTTGTAGTGTCCAGCCTCCCCAGGCCCCGCAGGCCTGGCTGTTGAAGGGGGAACCATGGCTGACCCCCCCAGTCTCGGGAAGATGAGACCTAGAAAGCAGACTGGGTGGCCCAGCGTCGCGCTGAGCCTGAGCCCCGACATCCCAGCAGAGGGAAGACAATGGCTGGCCTGTGTTCCCAGCAGGGCCTGGTAGGGCCAATTCTCTGCCCCCGCCCAGATCTCGGCCCACACTGCACTGCGCTTGCTCTGGCTTTGGAAGACTTGAGAAGATTCTGGAAAATCCGCCCAGCGCCTGGCGTCCAGGCAGCTCCGTGGGCAGCCTCGTCACTCAGCTCAGTGCGGCGAGCGTGTATTTTGCAGTTAAATGCAGGAAGCGACCAGAGAGTATCAGCAGCCTGGAGCTGGCTCAGGCCTTGAGCATCTCACCATGATCTGCTACTGCGGTCTACGGCGCCTGGCGGAGAAAGCGGCCGACCCTGGCAATGTCTCTGTGCTTCGCCTGGTGTGAGGGGCACGGTGATACCAGCTGGTGTGTGCCCTTCCCAGCACCATCTTGACCAGGAGTCGCTGAACCCCTGGGTCTGGGGACGTGGGGGAGGGAGGTTCCCCTCACTTTAGGGACGCTTCAGACTCTTCCCGCTACCAGAGCGAGGCGTGACCGATCTACCAGCAAAAGTGACTTTTGTGGTCCTTTGTCCCCACTGTTATTAACTCAGCTGTCCGGCTTCCTGCCCACTCTCAGCAGATGCCCTGTCACTGCCTAATGAGGCACCGGGGGCTGTAACTTGCTTCCTCACGGGTCTGTTCCGACTGCTCAAGCAAGAAGCCCTTTGGCGGGTTTATAGGCGGTGGGACAAGTGGTCCCCAAACACCCCTTCTGACTTCTTAATTATCAGTACAAAAGAACAGATTCTTCTGCAGCTCTTGGCCTGGCCCCCAGGCTGGGCCCGAGCCTCAGCACCCCGGGCTTCCCTTAGTCACCCACGTGGCGGAACACCTTGGGCGCCTTGGCTCTCCCCAGTGATTCCGCAGCTGCTCCAGACCCTCCCCATATACAGGTTTATGCCTGAGCTTTCCATCTCCTACAAGCGCGAGGATCAGGTGGAATAAGCGGGTACGAGGGCTGCCAGCTAACCAAGACGCCCGGGAACCGAGCTCGGGTGCTTCCCACCCCCAGGAAGACCAGCTGGGGCCGGAAAGGCCTTGGCTCGCTGTGTGAGGGCCGCCTGCGTGGCAGCAAAGGAAGCAGCTCCCGAGATCCCTATTGCTTGGTCAAGCCACGAAACCCCAAGAGGCCCCACGTGACCAAGGTCCTCCCAGTCCCAGGACCAGCCTTGCCGGGAGCCGCAACGCCGAGAGGCCTCAGCGGCACCGTGGTCCGGCCACGCGCCTCCGCTGGCAGCCCACCGTGGACGGTGTGGGGGGGCGAAGGACGGGGGCTCACCCCCACCACCCACCCTACCCAGAGTGCGTTGCCCACCGGTGAAGGGGCTCAGCTGCAGGGCCCTGCGCGACTTTCAGGCAGGCGCTTCTCCTGGCTCCCTCGACATCACGCTGCAGCGTCCTCACTTTCTCAGCCACGCCCTCAGGGTGGGAAACACACTAGAGGAAGCCGCGTCCAGACAAGAAAGGCAGCTTGACCCCAGAGATGTGTAGGCTGTCCAACAGGCAACGTGGCTTCATCCGGTTTTGTTTTGGGTGACTCCTGGCTGTGTTCAGGAATCACTCCTGGCAGTGTCTGACCCTGGATCAGCCACACGCATAGGCAAGTGCCCGACCACTGCACTATCTCTGGTGCCTGCCCTCCCCAAACAGGCAGGATGTTCAAATACAGGTAAGGACCTCCGTCGCTGTTCCAGAGTCAGGGATGCTGTCTCGTTTGCCAAGGCATCGAAAATCAGATGGGCTGGACATGTAATGCGATTTGGAGACAACCGCTGGACTAGAGCCGTTACCGACTGGATCCCACGGGATGTCAAAAGATCACGTGGCCTCCCACCTACAAGATGGTCAGACTTCTTTGTCAAGATGCTGAACGAATGGTTTGAGGCTCTTCGTATTCCTGAAGCAACCAGATGCCATTGGGCACGTTATAGGGTCAAGTGGAAATGTTACTGGTGCCCGCTCGAGCAAATCGATGAATAACGGGATGTCAAGTGATCAAGGAGTTGGCAGGTTTACATCAGGATGTCAAATTTCTTCCTGCAGAAGATTCAAGCACAGTTAAGCCTTTTCAGAAGAGCTATTGACTATGTGAAACAAGAGCTTAAAAGGCTTCATACTTAAAATTGTCTTTCCATTTTTAGTGTTTGATCCATACCAGCTGTTTAGGGAGGGGCACTTCCAGTTTGGTGGGGAGACGTTCATATGCCTGATACACTAATTCCATTTCTTCTTTTTTTTTTCTTTGGGTCACACCTGGCAATGCTCAGGGGTTTCTCCTGGCTCTGCACTCAGGAGTTACTCCTGGCGGTGCTCGGGGACCATATGGGATGCCGGGATGGAACCCGGCGTACAAGGCAAACGCCCTCCCCGCTGGGCTCTTGCTCCTGCCCCCACTAATTCCATTTGAGGTTTTCTATTTCCTTAGAGCTGCCGGCACCCAAACCCAGAGCCCAGAGCCTCACATTTAAGGCAAGTGCTTGAGTGCTGAGCCACACCCCCAGGCCTTATTTGTGAGATTTTCTTTCTTAGAAAATGGAAACTCGCTGTGGCTCCATCTTGACACCCCCCACACACACACACACTCGGTGTTGTGCCTCGGGTCATGAGTTTACATCCTAGTAAGAGAAACTTGCCAGACCCCAAGGCATAGACGTAAAATGCAGATAACACGGTGATTCAATGATTCGAGTCAATGTACAAGTCAAGTGTGACCTTGTCTTTGTTTTATAACACTCAGAACAGCGGCGCTGACTGCTGACCGCATCACTTGCTTCTGTACGTCTGCTTCAGCTCAGACAAGGACAGGCCCTCAGAGAGCATAAGATACAACGGCTTCAGGGGCTGGGGCTCCCAGCCACTCTCCTTGATTTGTGGCCCTCAGCCCTGGGCTCTATGAGTCCCTTTGGCTCGAGGGAACTCAGCGCTGAGCTCTAATAAAGTTTCTATACTTACATTTCCTGCTTCCGGAGAGCCCCGGCCTAAGGAAAGTATTGGAGTGGTGGATGAGCTTCTATTGTAAAAGGCATTTCTCACAGTGCTCTTTACAGGTTCCGTCCTGTGCTGTTTGTCGCAGTCACGGCCCACGCCCGTCATACAGGTAGGAACTTGGACATTCCGTAGATGTTTCAGCACGAGTTGGTATTCCCACACCGGGAAGACTGAGTCCCTGGAAAGAGTGTTTGTAAGGAACTTTGAAAGGCATTGTCCAGAGCAGAACAGAGCACAGCGGCACGAAAACGGAGGCTTACAGACCGGCATGGAAAGAGCTGTACAAAATCAAGCTTTTGAGCCATTCAAACTAAACCAGGGGACACGGAGCTGTTATCGGAGGTTTCTGGACCATGCTTAGTTTTGTATTTAAAAAACCCTCTTTACTGGGGACCAGGGAGGCGGCACAGTGGACAAGGCACTGCCTTGAAAGTGGTGACCCGGACTTGGTCTCCGGGACCCCATATGGTCCCTTGAGCCCTGCCAGGAGTGATCCCTCAGCACAACTGGGTGTGGCTCCACCAAAACCAAACCAAACCAAACCCAAACACTTTTAGGGGAACTTTGTTTAAAACTGAATCACTGCGAGATGCACGTTCACAAAACTGTTTGTGATGGTTTGTCGCAAGTTCCAGCACTTCCCTCTACCAAAGTACATTTCTCACCACCAGCTTTTTTTTGGTTTTTGGCATTTTGGGTCGGCAATGCTCAGGGGTTACTCTTGGCTTTGCACTCAAGAATCACTCCTGCTGCAGTGTGGACTCACTGCTACAGTGCTCACCATGGACTCGCTCCCTACAGTGCTCCTGCTGCAGTGTGGACTCACTCCTACAGTGCTCACCATGGACTCGCCTCCTACAGTGCTCCTGCTGCAGTGTGGACTCACTCCTACAGTGCTTACCATGGACTTGCTCCTACAGTGCTCCTGCTGCAGTGTGGACTCACTCCTACAGTGCTTACCATGGACTTGCTCCTACAGTGCTCCTGCTGCAGTGTGGACTCACTCCTACAGTACTCACCATGGACTTGCTCCTACAGTGCTCCTGCTGCAGTGTGGACTCACTCCTACAGTGCTCACCATGGCTCGCTCCTACAGTGCTTCTGCTGCAATGTGGACTCAGTCCTACAGTGCTTACCATGGACTCGCTCCTACAGTGCTCCTGCTGCAGCGTGGACTCACTCCTACAGTGCTCACCATGGACTCACTCCTACAGTGCTCCTGCTGCAGTGTGGACTCACTCCTACAGTGCTCACCATGGACTTGCTCCTACAGTGCTCCTGCTGCAGTGTGGACTCACTCCTACAGTGCTTACCATGGACTTTCTCCTACAGTGCTTCTGCTGCAATGTGGACTCACTCCTACAGTGCTCACCATGGACTCGCTCCTACAGTGCTCCTGCTGCAACGTGGACTCACTCCTACAGTGCTTACCATGGACTCACTACAACAGTGCTCACCATGGACTCACTGCTACAGTGCTCCTGCTGCAGTGTGGACTCACTCCTACAGTGCTCCCCCATGGCTCGCTCCTACAGTGCTCCTGCTGCGGTGTGGACTCACATCCCTACAGTGCTCCGCGCATGGACTTGTGCTCCCATCTACAGTGCTCCTGCCGCAGTGTGGACATGCTCCTAGAAGTCTGTCCACTGGGGCCGTCCACACTGCACAGCAGGTGTCTTCTTACCCAGGAGCAAGGTGCCCTGAATCAGGGAGCGTGGCAACCTCCCATGAGCTGGCAGAGCCATGAGATGGCACTCGCTTAGTACGGCGTCTCCCAGTGGCAGGGGAGAGTGGAGCCCCCTAGAGGGCTCTTTTTTCAACAGTTTTCTCTTCATCACTTTCCTATTGATTTTGGGGTGAAGCAGCGCCCCGAGATCCCGTCTGGGTTGGGTGTCCTCCCCCTGTGCTGCTGGCTTCTCTCTGAGCCTCTGACCCAGACCAGTGCTTCTCTCGGGCACTGCCTGCTTTATCCTCTCTCAGGAACAGGCTCTTAAAGACGTAAAGTCTGGCATGAGCTCTGCTGGCACCCAGCCTGGAAGGAAAGACACAGGCCACTCCGCTGACTGAGTTCCGTAACGCCTTACTTTGGGGGCGAGCTTCTGTCCCGTCGTGCGCTTTTCCTTAGGCAACATCCAGTGAATCGATTCAAAGCGGGCAATTACCCGGTGATTTGGGGAAGACCGAGTTAGCCTGGGGAGCCCTGCTGAACTCTGGGGGCTGTGCTGAACGCACTCAGCACGTGACTACAAAATTTCTGCTCCACGAGCTTCCCCTGCCGAGGAGGGCACCTCCGTGATTTCCGCCATGTTGGTCTATTTCTCCAGGCCCTGCGTCCACTGTCCTCTTTCCCCTGCCCCTGTCTTCCAGGAAGGACAGCAATCATGCCGATCCAGCACAAACCCCACACGCCCGCTCCCTGGCTGCTCCTTAGCCGCCGGGTGCCGCTGCTCCGCACCCCTGAGCTGCCCTGGCCGCGGGCCTGCTGCCGGGCTGCCCTGAGAGAGGAGCTCAGACAGGGACAGCGGATTCATGCCTCCCTGCTGTGGGGAACTGTCCACAGAGACCACGCGGTTGCCATCTATTGGCTGGGTTTATGTTAAGGATTTTTAAGAAGACGGTTTGAGTTTATAGACTTTAAGTGTTTGGTCATTTTTAGGGCATGTCACACCCGGTGATGCTCAGGGGTTACTCCTGGTTCTGCACTCAGGAATAACTCTGGGGACCCAAGGGATGCTGGGGATCGAACCCGGGTCTGACACGTGCAAGGCAAACGCCCTCCCAGCTGTACTATAACTCCGGCCCTCAGGCCAATTATTTCTGAAATCAGAAAACGCCCTTGTTCTGATGAAACTGGAGTTGATTACCTAAGTTCCAATGGACCAAAGCCTTCGCTTTGGTTCAGAATGTCAGACAGCTCACAGCTAGGGCCTTCTCCAGGGTGCGGGGTGGGAACACTGAGGCCGGGCCCAGCACCCCAAAGCTTCTTTCACTCTCCCTGCTTTGCAGGGTGGGTGCCCTCCCCTTCACACCCTCCCTGACCATGCAGCCTAATTGGGGGCGGGGCTGGAATCAGCAGCTCCAGCTATTAGGCTGGGCAGGGGCGTCCGACAGGCAGCTGGGCAGGAGAGACCAGGCCCCCTCCAAGCCCCAGGTCCATTGCTTTCAACGTTGCAGTTGTCATCCAGGGTTAGGGATCTTTTGCTTTACATCAAAGTCAACCAAATATCCAAAATGGACTCTGGGAGCCCTGGTGGGGCAGTGGAAGGGCGCTGAGCACTGTCCAGAAGGAGCCAGAGAAACTGAAAACCCGCGCGGGAAATCAGAGGGGCAAGAGGCCGGCCTGGCGGGGCCAGTGTGCAGAGAGGGGCTGTCTGAGGGACGACGCCACACGCTGAGCTCGAGGCCAGAGCAGTGAGCATGGGACATGCGTGTGTGCCTGTGTGCGTGCGGCGTGTGTGTCTCTGTGCGTGCACAGGGCTGCGTACCTGTGCATGTATGACCGTGGCTGCATATATGTGTGCACACACAAGCAGACGTGCTCACGTGTGGCAGGGGTACCTCCTGTGCACTCACATGCCTGCACATGTGAATGCTCATGTCTGCAGGCATAGTATGTTCATGTACATACTCACATCATGTGCACACATACAAGCATGTTTGTGCATGCAGCGTACATGGGTGCCGCCATGTGCATGCATGTGTGTGTGTTTGCATGTATGTGCACGCGTGTGTGACTGCAGCTTGGGGTGAGGCGTGTGAGCACCTGCAGCAGCCCGCTGTGCCCTAGACACTGACCAACTCCTTCCGGGGCCTGGGTTCTCCCCACCCGGGACCCACAGCCTGGAGCCCGGCCCCGCCTTGGCGCTCACTAGGGCCTTTCCATGGACTTTTATGTCTCTGTTTGCTTGGTGAGTTCCTGGAGCTGCTCAGGCCTTTAAAGGAAATGCACTGGCCTCGGCCCGCCTCAGGCCCTGCTGGCCGCTGGGCTCTTGTTCTCCCACTCGCTCTCTCTCTCTCTATCTCTCCTCTCTCTCTCTCTCTCTCCTTCTCTCTCTCCCTCTCTCTCTCCCTCTCTCCCCTTCTCTCTCTCTCCCTTTCTTCTTCTCTCTCTCTCCCTCTCCCTCTCCCTCCCTCTCCTTCTCTCTCTCTCCCTCTCTCTCTCTCCTCTCCCTCTCCCTCTCCTCTCTCCTCCCCTCTCCTTCTCTCTCTCTCTCTCCCCTCTCTATTTCTTTCTCCTTCTCTCTCTCTCTCCCTCTCTCTCTCTCCCCTCTCTCTCTCTTCTCTCTCCCTCTCTCTCTTTCTCTTCCCCTTTCTCTCCCTCCCTTTCTCCCCCCCCCCGCCTGGGCCAGCCTGTCCTGGCCGTTCCTTCTGCTTCACCTGGAGGTCTTTGCTGTCCGGGCTTCTACCTCTGAAAACAAATCAGGGCGGTGCTTCCCGGCTGGGGGCCCCCGGCTGGGCAGGCTCCCTCGGGGGCTCCATCCAGGGGCGGCTGGAGTGGTCAGTGCTGACGCTGATCTCGGCACCCTCTTCCCTTCCTCCTCTGCCCTTCCAAGCGTGCAATCAGTGTTCTCTTGAAGAGCCCCAGACGCAGTGGCAGGCCCAAGGTGCCTTGTGAGCACGCCCCAGGACTCGGTGGGCGGCGACAGCCGGGAAGGCTCTGATTCTGGCGGCCACCGACACTGGGCCCCTGTTCCAGCTGCTTTGATTCAAGTTTGAGTCTATTACAGGACTCACCGCAGCCATCTTCCTCTCCTGGGGCTCCTCCTGGCTGGGGGCTCTCCTTGCTGGGGGGCCCTCCTCACCTGGGCACCCGCCTTGCCCTTTATCTTTTACCTCGGGTGTGACACTTGCAGAGGAACATGCCAGCCAGGTGCCACCTGCCGCAGTGCCCGGGTGGGGAAGGGGGCAAGCTTCCACATTGCGGACATGAGGTGATGGGCATAAGCCCAGACCGCCCTGGGCGCCTCCCTCTGCCCTTCACAGCTCAGCCCTCCAGAGCAGACCTGAATGGCAGGGGCATGAGCACAGGGTCGGGGTCCGAGGGACGTCTGGGGTGGGACGAGGAAGACCCCAAAGGCAGGGGACCCCGAGGGAACCAGCCACTGCACTTCAGGGCTCTGTTCCCGTCCTACGGCTCTCCCCGTGGGCTGTGTGACTTTGGGAAGGTTTTTTCGCCCCTCTCTGTCCCCTTGTCCCTGAGCCAGGGAAGGTGAGCAGAGAGCCTTACCGAGCAGCGCACAAAGTGAGGCAGTCGGCTGCTTGCTTCAGACTCCTTAAGAAGCTCCACATCTTGGCATCGGCCCCGGGGGTCCCCAAACCCCACTCAGAAAAGCCGCCTACATTCCAGTGTTCACCGCAGCACTTTTCACAGTAGTCCAAACCTGGAAACAACCCACGTGCCCAAGAAGAGACGAATGGGTGAAGAAACCCACTGTGGAGCTGTCCCTGGCGGTCAGGAGATCTAGGTCGGGTGGATCCACTGCCGTGTGGGTGGATCCGGGTGGATCGTGCCGAGTGAAGGCGGCCGGATGGAGCGGGGCAGATGCAGAAGCACTGGCGAGACAAAACAGGTTTATCTCGCGTGTGCGCCGTGTAGAGAGACTTCGGGAACAGTGAGCGGCCACGCAGCGGCAGCTGAGCTGGTCCTGGGGAAGCGGGGCGGTTAAGGGGAGAGCCGCGTGGAAGGCAGCACATGCTCGGGAGGCGGCTGCTGGTGTCCTGAACGCACGTGACGGTGGCCCAGCACCGCGCCTCAGAGAAACAGAAGCATTTCTTACAAGCTCGCTTCCCGGGCCGCCAACCACTCTGTGGGGGCACACAGAAAGACTTTCCCTAGGCCAAGGGCTTGCTCAGAGCCCGCATGGGCTGGTGAAGCGAGAGCAGGGGCACTGGACACTGGTGGGCAGTGCCAAGGCCATAGCCAATGGTAGGGGGACTCGGCCCTTCCAGCCTGACCCCCGTCTCCTCAGTCCTGGGTGAGGCTGAGAATTTTGCTGAGATTGATTCAACTTATTCATAGCTACTCGAGTTTCTCCCCACAGTTTCTACCAGCCTGCACCGACCGTAGCAGTGCTCCAGCGGCGCCTGGCAGTGCCCCAGCACAGAGGAGCGCAGAAAATGCTCATTTGTGCCTTGATCCATAGGCTCAAAGCCAGGACTGAGAAGCCAGCACAGTTCTGAGAGCTCACTCTTGGTGACTGTCTTTGCCGCGTGGAGGAGACTGTCACCGCCATCAGACATGGCAGCAGAACCAGGAAGTAGTGTCCTAAGAAAGCGGCCCTAAGGGAGGACGTGCCAAAAGTTGGAATCTACCACAAGGGTGTGGGAGGCAGAGGACAGTAAGATAGAGAAGGACCAGCTTGACAATAATAGTTGTAATAGTTGGAAATGGTAACTCTAGACTAGAACTGAGAACTTAAAGTAGGTAAACGGATATACATGATAACCCTTTGGAGTCTGTATTGCAAACCTTGTCTGTATTGCTCAAAGGGGGAGAGAGCAATAAAGAGACAGAGAGAGAGAGAGAGAGAGAGAGAGAGAGAGAAGAAATGTCTGTCATAGAGGCAGGTTGTGGGTGGGAGGGAAAATCGGGACATTGGTGCTGGGAAATGTGCACTGGTGAAGGGATGGTGTTGGAACACTGACTGAAGCCATCATGAAAGCTTTTTTGGTGTGTGTGTCACACCTGACAATGCTCAGGGGTTACTCCTGGCTCTGCACTCAGGAATCATTCCTGGTGGTGCTCAGGGGATCATATGGGATACCGGGATCTAACCCAGGTTGGCCGCATGCAGGGCAAATGCCCTACCCGCTGTGCTATGTCTCCAGCCCTATCATGCAAGCTTTGTAATGGTCTATCTCATGGTCATTTAATAAAACAAAGAGGGGTCCCTTTCCAGCAGCTAGTGGGGACCTCTGGGGGCTGGCACGGAAGCATCATCACAGACTCCGGGAAAACAGGTAACAGAAAAAAAATGTTTCTCGTTTTCTCTCAGTGATGTGTCATGGCCATCACGCCATGTCGGATGACACATCAGCTCGCAGGACCTTTGCTCCAGTCACAGCCAACAGACCCTGGGAGTTTGGTACCAATATTTGACACATGGGATCAAAATATTGACTTAGTGCAGACACTCTCTGAAATGCCATAGAAATCTTTTTCTTACTGAATTTAGTAATGTAGCAAAACATTTATTGCATTGAGTAAAGGAGAGTAGAGCAAACTTCTTCCTTCCCTGGGGGTCTAGCGGAGGGAAGTTTGCTAAGGGACAGTAGGGGGTACAGAGACGTCTGGAGGGTGGACTTGGATGTCCACTAGTCATCAGCTTGCATCTCGTTCACTCACATAACCTTCAGCTGATTTGTGCTCAAGGACATAGAACAGTTCCGGCCTTATAGGAAAGTCAACCCACGTCTCCGCACACCCCGTGGATGGGTGATCATCAGCCACATCCTTTTATTGCATTAGCCATTTATTGAGTTAAAAGCATTTGCTTGTATTTTCTCAGTGCTGTGACCCAGTTAAGCTTTCCTGTAACAAGAGGAGAGTAAGTTTAGTGAAGAGGCTCCTTAGACTAACTGGGCACAGAAGGGCATATACCCCAGGAAGACGTTGCTGAGGGGTGGATTTGGGCTGGAGCCCCAGGTCTCAATTAGGGAAAGAGTCATAGGGTCAGGACAAGGAAGAAGTGGAACTTGTGGGTAACTTTCAAAGTCAACACAACTCTGAGAAAGGGAGAAGAGAGATAGTTAATAGTGCCCAGTCCATGCTAAGGTCAATGAGCTCCAACTCGAGATGGGCATTTAATATGAGCTGACAGGGAAGTGTGCACCATCCCCTGAGAAAAACTGACTCACACAGAAAATATGTGGTTAAAAAGGGCAAAAGAAGAGGGAAAAGTAGTGGAACAAAAGATAATTTGATTTCACATGGATGCTATGTAGCCACAACATTGCAGCCGTGAGGACCCAACATGGTAACCACAAACACTCAACATGGTGATCATCAATACTCAAAACAGTGGTCACGAACACCCAACATGGCAATCATGAAGACACAACATGGAGACCATGAGCACCCAACACGCCAACTATGAAGACCCAACATTGCAGTCATGAAGACTCAACATGAAGGCTGTTGCAGTACACTGCTGCCCAGAGCCTCTGCATCTTGCCTGGAGTCACGCCACTTTGTAGATAGGGGCGGGAAGACAGTTTGAATCTGTGACTCTACATGGCAATATATCTTGCCATGTATTCTATGTTAGCTGGTATAAATATTTTCTCTCATGCTACCACAATCATCGTGGGACTAGATAGATCTTACTAGTATTTTTACCTGGCTACGTTGGATCTCTAAGTATAATATAGTTATAATTAGATCAGAGAGAAACGCTGTTTGTCTCCAAGCAAGAAAGTGTGGTTCTCTAATAAGTCTAAAGGCTAATATCCAAAACAACTATGAAGTAAAGATGAGAGTCTTGTGAAGTCTTGGAGAAATATATACCTGGCTGTAGAATATCCATGGTACAGACACATGCACTTCCCCATCTGCCTAGGGCCTGCAGGGAAACTTTAAGGGCACATCTTGGCTGGGGCAATATTAACATTTCAATGGGCCTAGGTGAGGTCCTGGGAGAGGCACTTGGGGATTGACCTTAACTGCTATCCGTTGATGTGGGCTGGTCAGGGCTGAAAGATATAAAAGCAGTGGCCTGCTCCCCCCCACCCCCTTCCTCTTTCGCCTCTGCTCTCCTTCTCTCCATTCTCTGCCCTATTGAGCCTTAGCACATGGTAGGTGCTAAGCCTTAGCACACGGTAGCCTTAGCACATGGTGCTAAGATGAGCCTTAGCACATCTTGGCCTAAGATTCTAAAACTACACGTGGCCAGGGCCCAGCCAGGAACTAAAGTCTGGGGCTTTCCTGTTAGTAGATTGTATACCAGAACCTGTGAGAGTAAAGCCTTTTGAAACTCTGCTGGATTCTCAAGCCTTTCTCTGTCCACTCAGCAGCTGATTCCCCTGGTGCAGATGGGAATCTCTGTACCTGTTCCCTGATTTTATCAGGGAACCCAGCGCCTCCGACAGGAGGCCATATAACACAATATAACACAGAGGTCATGACTTACGCTGAGCCTACGCAGACATATTGTAGATGTTGTGTTGATTCAAATAAAGTAATTCTATGTCAGAAATATTCTGGCTAAAGGGACAGTTTTTGGCAGAGTCCAATTAGTCAATGAGTAAAGTGTCTGCCCAAGGGAAGCCTGTGGTCTGGATGCAGGAGATAAGGCCAGCAAGGGAGGTTCTAGGAGAGCAGAGTCCACTCTGGACAGCCAGGACCAGGTGTCCAGAGTGAAACAGAGCCTGGCCGGGGAGACAACGAGTCTTTGGCTCAGGCCTGTCGGATCCCTCTCCTACCCAGAGCCGTATTCTCAGGTGTGAGGGGCAGCCCTGGCGAGTGCCCTGAAAGGGAAGGGTTGGGCTGTATCACCTTGTTCCCGTGGCACCCACTTTTGCAGAAGTTCATTCATAAAACAGTGGCCTGGAGGGCACTGGACATGGCCACCACTCTATGCCAGCTTCCCTTCACACAGAGGACCCCCCCAAAGCTGCAGGGTGATGTTGTCGCCAAACACCTGGTGCTCAGAGGCCGCTAGCATTTGGGGTTCGTTCTGACTTGGGGGATGTGACCCCAGCCCACAGCTGCCACGCCTGTGTGGTGAGGGAAGACTCAGGCCCTGGTCTTGAGTAGGCGAATGTGAGTGTGAGCATGTGCATGGGGTAGGGCCCCGCCCGCCGCTTGCTGGCCCCACACGGCGCCACTCATCTGCTGCTAAAGGCTGCGGGTCAGGACTCACCTCTACACCGTAGACGTCATGGAGCCGGGACCTAGGCCTGGGAGGGGCATCAGGGGATCCCAGGGTCTTAGGGGAAAGAACCTTTAGACAGTGGTGTGTGTGTGTGTGTGTGTGTGTGTACTATGTATGTGTGTGAGTGTGCAGGGATTTTGTGTGAGTGTGGCTATGAGTGTTTGTGTATGAGTGCGTGTGACTGTGTGCCATTGTGTCTGTGAGAGCATGAGTGTGAGTATGCATGTGAGTGTGTGTATAAGTGTGTAAGAGTGTGAGTGTGTATATATGTGTGTTTATGAGCATGAGAGTGTATGTGAATGTGCATATGAGTGTGTAAGAGTGTGTATGTGAATGTGCATGAGTGTGAGTGTGTATGGAGTGAGTGTGTATATGAGTGTGCATAGGGTGAGTGTGCTGTGCATGGTGCTCTGAGGCTGCGCGAGCCCCGGGTGTGCACCCACCCTCGCGCCTGGGCACCCACACCCAGACTTCGGTCCTGCAGATGGCCCGGCTCTGTGGTGGGGATGGGGTCTACACGTCTCTGGGCGAGTGCTGCAGGAAGGACAAGGGTGCCCCGGGCATGCAGAGGGGCCACATGGTCTGGCCACACCTAAAGTCGCAGCCCGGAATGGCGAGGACGCCCGCACCCCAACACACAGCATGTGGGTACGAGCCGCTGAGGCGCTGCTGGGTTCTGTGTGGCGGACCCCTTCCTAGTCTTCAGAGTCTGTTTCTAACTCCTGGGGGTACACCAGGGCAGGGGGCAGTGGGCACCCCTTGGCTGGGGAGCCAAGCTGAACTGGGGATGCTGCTCTTGGTTGCAGGGTCAGAGCCGTGGGGCCACGCCCACTCCACACCCACACTCCTGCCACCTCCTGAATGCCCAGCTGTAGGGGACTCAGCCTCAGTCCCCTCTGCTCCTCCTGGTGGGATTCAGCCTCAGTTTCCCCTGCTCCTCCTTGGCGGGACTCAGCCTCAGTCCCTCTGTCCTCCTTGCGGGACTCAGCCTCAGTCCCTGTCCTCCTGGAGGGATTCAGCCTCAGTTTCCTCCGCTCCTCCTTGGCGGGACTCAGCCTCAGTCCCTCTGCTCCTCCTTGGAGGGATTCAGCCTCAGTCCCCTCTGCTCCTCCTGGCGGGATTCAGCCTCAGTTTCCCTCCGCTCCTCCTTGGCGGGACTCAGCCTCAGTCCCCTCTGCTCCTCCTTGAGGGATTCAGCCTCAGTCCCCTTGCCTCCTGGCGGGATTCAGCCTCAGTCCCTCTGCTCCTCCTTGGCGGGATTCAGCCTCAGTTTCCCTCGCTCCTCCTTGGCGGGACTCAGCCTCAGTCCCCTCTGCTCCTCCTTGGAGGGATTCAGCCTCAGTCCTCTGCTCCTCCTGGCGGGATTCAGCCTCAGTCCCCTCTGCTCCTCCTTGGCGGGATTCAGCCTCAGTTTCCCTCCGCCTCCTCCTTGGCGGGATTCAGCCTTAGTCCCCTCTGCTCCTCCTTGGCTCCCGCCTGCAAAGCCCGGTAGCCCTAGGACACCAGGAGGACACCTGCCTTGCACACGCTGACCTGGGCTCGATCCCACATGCGACCTGCATCCCGTATGGTCCCCTGAGCCCTGCCAGGAGTGATCCCTGAGTGCAGAGCCAGGAGCAACCCCTGAGCATCACTGGTGCAGCCCAAAACCAAAAATAAAAAGCAAACCAGAGGCAATCCTCCATTTCCGCTACAGGAGACACCCCCGTCCCCAACAGTGCCGTAACGCGGGGCTCCGTGTTGACCCTGGCTGGGCACCATCATGCCTCAGCCCTGGGCGAGCCACACATCCGGGTCATGGACTCTGACCCCGGCCACAGGCCTCCAGCGTCCTTTCCTGAGCCCAGGCCTGCTGGGGTCCTCCGGGGCCGTCTGTGTGAGCTGGGTGGGTTGAATCAGGGGTGGGGGCGTGGGGAATTGTTGCGGCGACTCCTCTGGTTCGCTCCTTCCTTGGCCTGGCCCTGCTTGCGGGGAGGCTGGAATGTGAAGCATTTCTCGTAGCTCTGCCAGGCTGTTCCTCTGTTTACACTCCCCGCCGCCTCCGCCTCCCTTCTCTGCCCGTGAGGCCATTTCCCTTGGAGAAGGGAGAGCCAGGCTGTTGCAGAAAGAGAAGGGCAAAGGGCGAACGGCAGCCCAGGGCTGCTGGCCGTGGCACGTGGAACTAACCCATGGGACACGGAGTCACATTTCCAGGCAGTGGGGAGGAAGCAGCTTTCCAAGTGCTGGCAGAGTGTTAAAGGCTGGACCAGGCAGCAGGGGCGCAGACACGGGGTGCTGTGGGGCTCTCCGGGGTAACCGGCCGCCAGCAAGGCCTTGACTCGGGCTGTGGTTGCTCTGCTAATTCTGGCTTCTCCTCTGACCACAAGGAGACGGTTTCTTCTGCTGCTATTGCCACACGCTTACTCCTAAGTATATTTTCTCCAACAAAATGGTTTGGTCCCAAAATACACCCTTAAAATCATTTCCAGGCAGCAGACCTGGAGGGCAGGGGGTGCTCAGGGCAGCTGCCAGTGTGTTTTGGGGTCTGTAGGTCCCCCTGGTGTGGCGCGCTCAGACTCAGCCTAGGACATACTCAGACCCCGCCTCTGACCTGCTGTTGCGTCTCCAAAGGCGTTGGGTCCGACCCTTCACTCAGTGGAGAAGCAGGCTCTGTGGCCACACCAGAGACGTCCCCCGGAGCTGACCGTGACATCAACGGACACGAGACACCTGAGGGTCTGCTGCCAAGCTCACCCCCACCCCGTAAATATGGGGTGACTTTGAAAAGTCATTAGCTTGACTCACTGTCTCTGTATCACTGTCTTCCCGTTCATCATCGATTGGCTCGAGCGGGCACCAGTAACATCTCCATATGACCTGTCTCATGCAAGTAGAGCCCAAGGGCACCTGCTTGCTCCAGGAACATAAAGAGCCTCAAACCATTCCATCAGGTCATGGGAATGAGGTCTATAATTGTTACTGGTATTTGGCATATCAAATACGACACAGGTAGCTTGCCAGGCTCTGCCGTGTGGGTAGCATACTCTTGTAGTCATCTCTAAATCCAGCATTTATTGATGAACCATGCAGCCGCAAGTGGCTGCGCAAGCCAGGCTGTGATAGGCTGGTCTGCTGGGTGGAGTTCTGACGAGGGGGAAGTCTGGAAGTGGAAAATGGAGGTCCTCATGGAATGGGGTCGTCTGGTTTGTTGTGAGGCTCTGCTGGGGTGGCGGGCCAGGGCTAGAACCCGCCGTCCCTCCTGGGCACCTCGTGAGAGGCTGGGCACAGGGAGAGCAAGTAGCAGCTCTGCCCCATGTCTGTGAGTCTCAGCAGGGAGCTGAAGGCTCGGTGCCCGTCTCAGCAAGCAGCAGTGAAGAAGCACGTTTGTGTTGGGACTTGGGGCCGTGCAGGCTACAGGCATGATGGTTTCTTATCTGCCGTGTGCAAAGGGCCACGCAGAGGACTCCAGGCTGAGGCCAGCTTCTACACTCCCCCGCCGTCCTTTCACTAACGGACATTCTTGACATTTGACTCGCCGGTAGTATTTATTTTTGAAGCCTCACGGAAAGCTCTGTAAACAAACACCATATTCTCGTGTGAATTATTGCTCTTTACGAGAACTGGCTCAGAACTGTTTCTAAACGGAGAAAATTGCAGCTTGTTTTGCCTTACGGGAGGCAAACATTTTTGTGGTCGGCTGTCTCTTCGCTTCAGGACCACGAGGGATTGCCTCTGCGGGGACCCGGGACGGATCCGGTCTGCTCTTTTCTAAAAATAGCCAGGCTCGGAAACGCTGGACAAGGGACGGAAGCTACTCACTCACAGATGGACGAGTCTGTGCTTGCAGTGGTGACATGCCCATAGTCAGGCACCTACACGGACGTGGAGAACATACAACCGAAGACCGCGGGCTGCTTCTCTCCCCGGGAAACTCTGGCCTGAGCCGAAGGGTGTTGGCCCAACACCGCCCTTCATGCCTTCCCCACTCACACTGTGCTGGTTCGGGTTTGGCCCTGCAGAGATGTCTGCTGATGAAAGTGTCTGAAGGGCCAGAGTCATAGAGCAGAGGGACAGCGTTTGCCTTGCACACAGCTGACCTGGGTTTGATCCTGGCATCCCACATGGCCCCAAGCACTGCCAGGAGCAATTCCTTAGTGCAGAGCCAAGAGTAGTCCCTGAGCATCACCAGGTGTGACCCAAAAAATGAAAAAGAAGGGAAAAAAGTGTATGAAGAACAGTAACTGCAATTTCAAAGGAGTAACGTGTATATGAGTAGGTGTTTGTCTGAGGCGATTTGGCACTCAACAGAGGAAACATTAATGCTGCATGGACACCAGTGGTGGAATGTTAATGCTGTATGAACACCACGCGTGCGATGCTGTATGCACAATGGTGGTATGTTAATGCTGCATGAACACCAATGGTGGTATGTTAATGCTGTATGAACACCAACGGTGATGCGTTAATGTTGTATGAACACCAATGGTGGTATGTTAATGCTGCATGAACACCAATGGTGGTATGTTAATGCTGTATGAACACCAACAGTGATGCGTTAATGCTGTATGAACACCAATGGTGGTATGTTAATGCTGCATGAACACCAATGGTGGTATGTTAATGCTGTATGAACACCAAAGGCAATGCGTTAATGCTGTATGAACACCAATGGTGGTATGTTAGCGTTGTATGAACACCAACGGTGATATGTTAATGCTGCATGAACACCAACGGTGATCCGTTAATGCTGTATGAACACCAGCAGTGACATGTTAATGCTGTATGAACACCAGCAGTGACATGTTAATGCTGTATGAACACCAACGCTGATATGTTAACGCTACATGAACACCACAGCAATACTAATGCTGTATGAACACCAGCGGTGATATGTTAATGCTGTATGACACCAACGTTGATATGTTAATGCTGCATGAACACCAACGGTGATATGTTAATGCTGTATGAACACCAAGAGCAATACATTAATGCTGTATGAACACCAACGGTGATATGTTAATGCTGTATGAACACCAACGGTGATATGTTAATGCTGCATGAACACCAACGGTTATATGTTAATGCTGTATGAACACCAAGAGCAATACATTAATGCTATATGAACACCAACGGTAATATGTTAATGCTGTATGAACACCTACGGCGGCGCATTAATGCTGTATGACACTGATGGCGTCTCTTAGTTGCAGTATTATAGAGGCACATCCTTTTTATTTTTCTTTTGAGTCACACCAGGCAATGCTCAGGGGTTACTCCTGACTCTGCACTCAGGAATTACTCCTGGCGGTGCTCAGGGGACCACATGGGATGCCGGGATCGAACCCGGGTCAGCTGCATGCAGGCAAACGCCCTCCCCGCTATGCTCTCCTCTGGCCCCTAAACAGGCACATTCTTAAGTTCTTTTTCTGGTATGTGCTGGAGCACTGCAGCCATGAGGGAGGGAGACAATTGCTACCCCCACCCCCACACTTGTTGTTGGGGTTCTCTAGTGGATCAAAGCCCAACCTTCTAAATACATGATTCAGTATCATCTCTTGCAACTTTCGCACTGTGCTTTGAAAGAGTTAGACATGTAACAGTGAGAGCAGCGGGCAGGTCCCCACTCCCTACAGCCAGCTTGCTTTGCTGCAGCTGAGCAACGCAAAACGCCGGGCTAGGTGGGCAGGCCCTGAGACCTGGTCCCATTGTGCAGTGTCCCTGCTGACGCCCCTTGCCAGCCAAGCCAAGATCCGCGTCGCCCCTCAGCCTTGCAGCACGCCCAGCCCATGCGCCGTCTGCCTGCCCGTCATACTCTTAAAACATGGCTTGGCCAGAAAGTTCCCAGGTACCCTTTACAACAGAGGCACACACGGAGATGGCAAGGAAAAAATAAAAAGTGGACAGATAGATTGATACCGTGAAAGAAGAAAGGTTAAAATTTGGTAAATATTGCTCCTTGTGTCTCTGGGTTATAAGTATAGATAGATAACGGATAGACCATGGATAGAATGAAATTATTAAAAATGATTTAGTATAATAAAATTATTTTAAAATGAAAGCATTAGCACAAAGCAGTGAAACCATTTTAGTTTAAGAAGTCTAGGGGCTGGAGAGATAGCACAGCGAGTAGGGCATTTGCCTCGCATGCGGCCAACACGGGTTCGATCCCCGGCATCCCATATGATCCCCCGAGCACTGCCAGGAGTAATTCCTGAGTGCAGAGCCAGGAGTAACCCTTGAGCATTGCAGGGTGTGACCCAAAAAAGCAGGAAAAAAGAAGTCTAAGGGTAATTGTAGTTGGAACATAAGAGAAGAGAAAGAAAATAGAATTAGTTGTGTTGAATTTCAGGCAAATATTTCTTTGCAAATTGTATGCCCTTACTCTAAAGATAAGAAAAAGAAAAGAAAACAGTTTTCATCAGCTCATTTTCATTAAAAACCACCCAAAGCTTTGCAACCCAATAGTCACCACTGAACTCATCAGGACGACAGGTCCAGTGCTTGCATGAGTGTGCAGGGTGTGTGTGTGTGTGTGTGTGCATGCGTGTGCACATGCACGTGCATGTGCTTGTGTATATGTGTGTATGTGTGTATGTGAGTGCAAATGTGTGGGCGAGTGTGTGCATGTGTGCGTGTATGTGTGAATGTGTGCATATATGTGCATTTGCATGTGTGTGTGTGTGTGTGTGTGCCTGTGTGCAAAGTGTATATGTGGGGGGCATATTCTGCCCATCTGGCTTGGCTGGTCTTGCTCTTCCCGTCCGTGCTCTGGACATGGGTTCCCTGGAGACTGACTGCCCTTGACTTGCCTCACGCGTGTGTGTAGTGGTTGTTTCTCTTGGAGACTGAGACGGGAGTGACTCATCCATGTGGTCGCTCATCTTACAGGAGAGCCCGTGTTGGTTCATGTCACAGTGGCAAAGAGTGAGGATGGAAAAGCTCATGGTCTTGGAGACGGCAGGCCAAGATCAAGCAAGACAGGAGAGCCGAGCTCAGGGCTGGACACACCAGAGCCGAGCTCAGGACTGGACACACCAGAGCCGAGCTCAGGGCTGGACACCAGAGCCGAGCTCAGGGCTGGACACACCAGAGCCGAGCTCAGGGCTGGACACACCAGAGCTGAGCCTCAGGACTGGACACACCAGAGCCGAGCTCAGGGCTGGACACACCAGGGCTGAGCCTCAGGACTGGACACACCAGAGCCGAGCTCAGGGCTGGACACACCCAGAGCCGAGCTCAGGGCTGGACACACCAGAGCCGAGCTCAGGGCTGGACACACCAGAGCCGAGCTCAGGGCTGACCCAGGCTCAGGGCTGGACGCACAGAGCCGAGCTCAGGGCTGGACACACCAGAGCCGAGCTCAGGGCTGGACGCACCAGAGCTGAGCCTCAGGACTGGACACACCAGAGCCGAGCTCAGGGCTGGACACACCAGAGCCGAGCTCAGGGCTGGACACACCAGAGCCGAGCTCAGGGCTGGACACACCAGAGCTGAGCCTCAGGACTGGACACACCAGAGCCGAGCTCAGGGCTGGACACACCAGAGCCGAGCTCAGGGCTGGACACACCAGAGCTGAGCCTCAGGACTGGACACACCAGAGCCGAGCTCAGGGCTGGACACACCAGAGCCGAGCCTCAGGGCTGGACACACCAGAGCCGAGCTCAGGGCTGGACACACCAGAGCCGAGCTCAGGGCTGGACACACCAGAGCTGAGCTCAGGGCTGGACACACCAGAGCCGAGCTTCAGGGCTGGACACACCAGAGCCGAGCTCAGGGCTGGACACACCAGAGCTGAGCTTCAGGGATGGACGCCACCAGAGCCGAGCTCAGGGCTGGACGCCACCAGAGCCGAACTTCAGGGCTGGACGCACCAGAGCCGAGCTCAGGGCTGGACCCACCAGAGCCAAGCCTCAGGGCTAGACACACCAGAGCTCAGCTTCAGGGCTGGACGCCCAGAGCCGAACTTAGGGCTGGACACACCAGAGCCAAGCCTCAGGGCTGGACGCACCAGAGCCGAGCTCAGGGCTGGACGCCACCAGACTCCGCCAACTGACGGTGACCTGGGAAGCTTCAGGCATGGAGTCAAGCTTTCAAGATGCAGCTTGCAGAGTTTATTTGGGGGTTGTTTATTTTATATCATTTTTAAAAAGTATTTTCTGTGGGCCCAGAGGGATAGTATAGTGGTCAGGGCACCTGCGGTGCTTGTGAATGATCGGATTCTATCCCTGGGTTCCATTTATGGTTTCCTGAGCTTAGCCCGCCAGGAGTGATCCCTGAAAACAGTCAGGAATAGCCCCTGAGCATCATCAGGTGTGGCCAAAACCAACCTGGTTTTGTTTGTGACCCCAAACAAAACCAGAACGTCAGCAGCATTACAAAAAAAGGTAATGTTGGGGGTATTATTTGTTCATCTCTTCTCTGCAAATATGAATTACACATCTGTTGGATAGCGTGAACTGACTCACATCTGTCTTCTACCTTCTAATCATTCCCCATGCCATATACACCTATGATAGCTCCCGGCATTTGCAGGCCAACCTCATTCATCACTTGTATCACTGTATCACCGTTGTTCATTGATTTGCTCGAGCAGGCACCAGTAGCATCTCCATATGTCCTGTCACAAGCAAGTGTAGCCCAGGGGCACCTGTTTGCTCCAGGAACAGGAAGCACCTCAAACCATTCCTTCAGGACATGGGAATGAGGTCTATGATTGTTACTGGTTTTTGGCATATCAAATAAAACACGGGTAGCTTGCCAGGCTCTACCATACCTCATTCATATTATCCAGGTTTTAAAGAAAATGATCAGGGGTACTTCCTGGTGAGACTGTCCTGTCAAATAGCTTTAGCCCTGTTTGACCTCTCTCATGGGACTTAATACACATGTTCTGTGGTTTTTCTCTAGGCTCCATGAGTGCAGAGAAGCAGCAACACCCAACAATACAAGAGAACTCCAGTCTTCCAGCAGCACACCAGGAACTACCAGTCCAATGAATGAATAAATAAATGAAACTCTCTCTACCTACCACTGGCTTTATTCCGGTTAGGTGGTTGCAATATGGCTTTCTCCCTTCTGTTTCAAGGATCTGATTCCTCTCACAATTCATCATCATAAATGCATTGAGGTGGCCTTGGAGGAAAGGGACGTTGTGGACAATGCTAGTAAGTCCAGACGGGATTGTGCCTCCGATCTATCATCTGCCTTGACCTCTGAACAGAGGTCAAATGTGAGTTATCATCATTCACCTTTTGGCACTGAAGGGGTCAATCGCCCTGAAACTACCAGGTTTTGTTTTATTTTGTTTTGGTCACAGTCAGTGATGCTTAAGGGTTGTTCCTGGCTCTGCATTCAGAAATTACTCCTGGCCATGCTCAAGGAACCATATGGAATGCTGGGATTGAACCTGGCTCAGCTACATGCACGGCAAGCGTTCTCCCCGCTGCGTTATTGCTCTGGTCTCAAGAAAATGCTGTTATCTTCTACTTTCTTGGTCTCACTTAATTTCAGATGGTCTTTACAGCTAGGGCATAGATAGCAAGTAAAAAGTATGGGTCATCTGGTTCGCTTTATTCCCACTTTCCATTCTCTAGGCTGTCCATTTTGGTTTTGGAGGGAAATCCACTCTTGCAATGGTGGTTGCAACTTCCATCCACTAATTACTCCTTGGATGGGCATTTGGGGGCAGTTGGGGCACATGTCTTCTTGCTCAAGGTCGATGATCTGTTAGTTCTCTGTGTTCTTCCTCATTTGGGTCCATATTTCACTGAATCTGGTAGATTTGCTCCATAGCTGTGGTTTCCAATTGCATGACTCCCAAACAAAACCAGAACATCAACAACTTCAAAACCATTCTGCAATACTATTCTTGGGATGACTGAGTTCTTGGAACATTAGGAGAGGGATGGAGCTGAGGGTTGAGAGGAGGCAGAGAGTGTTGTAACCAGAATACCTGAAAGGAGGAGAGAGCGCCTGGAAGTGGGAACCAGCCCTGAGGATAAGCCTAGAAGACTCCTGGGATGCCCTGCTGCAGTGGGGCCCCACGAGCTGACTCTGCTCCCCTTGGCTTCTCTTTGTCCCCAATCTTTGATCACGTGCCTAATTCCCAGAACAGGGAAGATTTTCTGAGAGTCCTGTAAAGGGGGTTGGGTGATCCATCTTGGACTGTACCTCAATGCCCAAAGCCGCTCATAGGATTGGGAGGGTGCGGAAGAAGGGCACGAGACAGAACCTCTCTGGGACTGGCAACCCTCTGAGCAGGTGGGCAAGCACACAGACTTGACAGAGTGCGGTGCAAAGGTGGTGGGGTGGTAGG
Organism: Cryptotis parvus; assembly: GCA_021461705.1. Taxonomy (NCBI): domain Eukaryota; kingdom Metazoa; phylum Chordata; class Mammalia; order Eulipotyphla; family Soricidae; genus Cryptotis; species Cryptotis parvus. Next base: position 3,012 of record JAJIBD010005560.1, on the reverse strand, counting down.
TGCAGCCAGGAAATGCAGCAATGATGATGAAGTAGGGGTGGGTGGGGGCAGTGGAGGAGGTGATGGCTGCAGCGGGAGTGGTGGCTGAGGTGTTGGTATTGGTGGTGGAGGAGGTGATGGCAGAGGAGGAGATGATGGCGATGATGAAAGTGGTGATGGAAGCAGATGTGGTGATGGTGGAGGAGGTGTTGATGGTGGCTGTGGCAATGGTGGTGCTGGAGGTGGAGGTGGAGGTAAAGGTGACAGTGGTAGTTATAGTGGCAGTACTGATGCAAGAGGATGTCATGGAGGAGGGGATGGCGTGGGAGCTAGTGGTGGTAGAGGTAGTGGTGATGGGGATATAGACCTGGCAGCGGTGGTGATGGAGATGGTGGTGGAGGTGGTGGAGGTGGAGCTGGAGGTGGTGTGGAGGTGATGGAGATGGAGCTGGAGGTGGTGTGGAGGGTGATGGAGGTGGAGCTGGAGGTGGTGTGGAGGGTGATGGAGGTGGAGCTGGAGGTGGTGGAGGGTGGTGGAGGTGGAGCTGGAGGTGGTGTGGAGGGTGGTGGAGGCGGAGCTGGAGGTGGTGTGGGAGGTGATGGAGGCGGAGCTGGAGGTGGTGTGGAGGGTGGTGGAGGTGGAGCTGGAGGTGGTGTGGAGGTGATGGAGGCGGAGCTGGAGGTGGTGTGGAGGGTGGTGGAGGTGGAGCTGGAGGTGGTGTGGAGGGTGGTGGAGGTGGAGCTGGAGGTGCTGTGGAGGGTGGTGGAGGTGGAGCTGGAGGTGGTGTGGAGGGTGATGGAGGTGGAGCTGGAGGTGGTGTGGAGGGTGGTGGAGGTGGGAGCTGGAGGTGGTGTGGAGGGTGGTGGAGGTGGAGCTGGAGGTGGTGTGGAGGGTGGTGGAGGTGGAGCTGGAGGTGGTGTGGAGGGTGGTGGAGGTGGAGCTGGAGGTGCTGTGGAGGGTGGTGGGAGGTGGAGCTGGAGGTGGTGTGGAGGGTGATGGAGGTGGAGCTGGAGGTGGTGTGGAGGGTGGTGGAGGTGGAGCTGGAGGTGGTGTGGAGGGTGATGGAGGCGGAGCTGGAGGTGGTGTGGAGGGTGGTGTAGGGTGGAGCTGGAGGTGGTGTGGAGGGTGATGGGAGGCAGGAGCTGGAGGTGGTGTGGGAGGGTGGTGGAGGCGGAGCTGGAGGTGGTGTGGAGGGTGGTGGAGGCAGAGCTGGAGGTGGTGTGGGAGGTGATGGAGGCGGAGCTGGAGGTGGTGTGGAGGGTGGTGAAGGTGATTAGTGGTGATGATAAAGGTGTGAAGGACCTGGGCTAGACTTTGACACCAGACACCTACAGAGTAATAATGCGAAAACACAGAAATGACATTGATACCATAGAGAATCAGTCCCGGGTGCCATTTCCAGAAGAAATGGCCGTTACACCAAGAGCAGAGACACAGACACCTTTGTCCACTTCTGCCTCTGGCCTCTGAGTCCACTCTCTTCCCCTCTGAATCCAGCCCCAGAGATGATCCTGGTGAGCTTGGAGGGGGCAGAGGGGTCCAGCTTAACATCAGCGAGGTCCGGCAGCAGCGGGCTGGGGTGGGCATGACCCTCTGCCTGTCAGGAGGGGGAAGGCCTGGCGGTGCAGACAGGAGGGGCAGAGCCTGGAGCCCTTCTAGGGCGTTCTCTCAACCACGAGGAGGCTGAAGGCCCCCGGGGTGCAAAGTTTGCAGCCCCGTGACTTCCTCAGCTGCTTCTCTGTTCCTGTGCTTGTTCTCTGGGCCACAGGGGCAGACGTCAGTGGGCACCAGGTCCCGAGCAACCCCCTCAGAGATGCCCCATCCTTGACCAGGGAAGAGGCAAACAGCCTCCTTGTCCTCCAAAGATTCTAGCCGTGTGGATTCCAGCAGGACTCAGGCAGCAGTGCTCAGCCCCCAGACCACTGTCCCCTGTCAGACAACTGGCTTTTCTGTCTGATTCCCTTCCAGGTTCTCTGGGGACCAGGGATCTGTCAGTGGGACGGGTTAGGTTGGTCTTGGAATGCCACACACCCAGAAATTTCCTAGGAGAGACAGGCTATAAAAGGAAAATGTCCTGGTGAAAATAAAAAGTGAAAGGAAGAAAACTCAGCAACAACAGTAAATCAGTGCAATAAAACTCAGCTGCCGCAGACCAGGGCGAGGTGAAGGCGCTTTCCACACGCCAGAGAGAAGCGCCGGCGAAGCTTGCCGGACTGCAGCAGGACATAAATCCTAGACTGTGAGGCAGTAAGACGGGGCAGCTATCCCCCTCTCCATGGGCGCAGGGCACCAGGAAAGGCCGGTTGGGGGGAGTGGGCTGGCTTCCCGGCCCCGAGAGCCGGAACAACACTCAGTATTGGGGGGTGCTGATGCCCCAAAAGCGTCCCCATGGGCAGGGGAAAGGCACAGCTGCAAGGTTTTCCAGTCGCCCTCCAGTCCTTGCCCTCCCCCACCCGACGGTCGGCCCCTTTGTCTGCACACCCTGTGCTCTCACCCCAGTAAACCAGAGCCTGTAGTCAGAGCTCCAAGAATGCTCAGGTCTCGGCTGCTTGACTGGGAAAATAAGTGAACGAACAGTGCAAAGGGAGCCAAGCAGAGGCTGGAGCTTCAGCCCCCACTCTGGTGCTGGTGAGCACTGCTCGGAGAGTCTGATGGATGCCCCAAGGCCCACACCATCCCGTGGCCAGCACCATCCTGTGGCCAGCACCATCCCACGGCCAGCACCATCCCTAGACAGCACCATCCCACGGCCAGCACCGTCCCACGGCCAGCACCATCCCATGGCCAGCACCATCCCATGGCCAGCACCATCCCACGGCCAGCACCATCCCACGGCCAGCACCATCCCACGGCCAACACCATCCTCAGACAGTACCATCCCACGGTCAGCACCATCCCACAGCCAGCACCATCCCACGGCCAGCACCATCCCATGGCCAGCACCATCCCATAGACAGCACCATCCTACGGCCAGCACCATCCCGTAGACAGCACCATCCCGTGGCCAGCACCATCCCACAGCCAGCACCATCC